>VMDR010021892.1:0-16555 GCA_007922815.1 Macrotus californicus
TATTTGATCAAGTGGGCTTGTTTTTTGTCTTTAATCCAAATGTGTTTATTATATACACCATGAAGGAATAAAAGAAAACATACACAGGCAAGTAAGCATACATTGAAAGCAAACTGCAAACAATCGTTCCACCGGTATGAACGCACATCTCTTGGACAAGATTTTCATATTAACATGATTCAGCAGAGGCAATATTCTTGACTAATAAGCCCATGAAATCAAATGAAGCTCCTCTTCAAGGAGGTGAAAAATAAATCTATACCCCTTAAGAACAGGCTACGTGCGCTGACTTCTTTCCAAAGGCTAGAGCAGGGAAAGGGGGAGCAGAGGACCTTGCTAGTGGAAAAACCTGGGAGGCACTACTTACCCCACACCAGGTGATTAACAGTGACAAGTGACATTGAAAGTGTGTGCCCTTATTACGATGTGACGAGAAAGGCCAATTACCTCTGTGGATGTCCTTCCCCAAACCAAAACTCCCATCTAGCTATGAGGAAAACACTGAACAAACCCAAACTGAAAAAATACCCTACAAACTATCATCCCAGCAATCCTCAAAACGATGGAGGCCATGTGAAATATGGAAACTTGGGGAAGCTCTCATAGTCTAGGAAGGAAAGGAGATGTGAAGACTGAAGTTAACTAATGTGGTCCTGCTGAGAAAGACAGAGTAAAAACTAAGGAAAGCCAAATAATGCACCATGGGCTTTAATAAGAATTTATTGACATTGATGCCCTGGGCGTGGCAAACGCATCGAGGTTAACACAGCCTGCCAAGAATAGTGAAAACTGGGTGTGGGTTACACAGGAGCCCTCTGTACATGCTTTCAGATATTTTTGTAAATTTAAAACTACTTTGAGTCAAAAAATACATATTTTTAAAACTCACACGAAGAGACTCGATTCTTTCCAAAGTATGTGTGACTGTACCTTTCATTTTTTAGATAGAAGCAATAGGCTGTCGTGGAGAGTTAAATGACACTGAGGTCTCTTATTGTTTTGTGACATAATTTTTGTGAATTATTTTTCTTTTCTTTTCTCACTATATTTTGGAAAGAAGGGGTCAGCTTGACATAGCATAGGCAGCTAGCCAGGCCCTCAAAATTCCTTTTGAAATTGACATAACATAGAGATGCAAGGGTTACAATTAGCTGGTCAGCAGATTCACAAATAAAATCACTTTATTAGTTAGTTGTCAAACAACAAGTGATCAAATCCATATTTTTAACCATGACACAGAAAAAAAAAAGTCTTTTGGTCTCAATGAATGAGGTTTGCTCCATGTACCAGTTATATAGCATTTGGTATTCTGAAACCCCATACAGGCAACCTGATGTCATATTGTTGTATAGGGAAAACATTTAATGCGTCCAAACAACCCCTGTGACTTTATAATTATTATAAACACCACTCATTGAACTTCTGAAAGTATACATTCAGGGCCAGGAAGATGACTGAACACAAAGATTTTTTTCCCCTTTCTCTAAAGATCAGAATTGAGCTGTTTGAACAGATAACCTAAGTGGCTGCACATTGGACCCTCCCTGGCTGTCAAGTTCACTTGGGTGATGTTGTACAAGCCGTTCACCCTTTTTCATGCTCGAGATATTATGAGGATGAAATGCCCCTAACTTTTAGATGTTTATGATACTGTTTGAGATCATAGCACCTTTGGTGTAGCTTTTGCTTTTACCATAGTTTTGGGCACTATGTTTTTTTCATCTTTAAGTCTGATCTATTGATCAGGTTTTTTTAAACTTAATCTTTTGTAATCCTTGCTCATTTATTAGCAAGGTTGACTCAGAACCTATGCCTTCTGGAAAAACTATTAGATACGTTTACACCTGAGGTGCATATGGGAATTGCACCGTTTATGTCACGTGTTTAAATTTATCTTTCAGAGAGGGATCTATTGATAACGTGAGAACCGCCTCTTCATTGCAGAGCTGTGGGTAAATGCAGCACTGTGAGCGTGCCTCAGTGCCCTTCTGCTTCCACATCTGAAGACGCCCCTCGGCATGCCACCTCTGATCAATTACTAGACATGATGAAAACGCATCATGACGTGATGCTATTCTAAGGCATAGATGTTATTTTTTTATACATCTGTCCTTGCCTGCGTGATCAATTATGTGAAACCCACTCAAGAAAGGTTTAAAAATAAGTTAGTTAAGTCTTAAAATTGCACGGATATACAGACAAGATGGTGTTTCGCGTTAACATAGCTTGCTCATTTTTGCCATCTGCCGGATGAGGAAAACACCTCACTCTTCAGGTTTAGAGCAATGCCCTTCAATCGGGCCCTTGGGGCACAAGTCACTTTCAAGGGCAGAGGTTGGTTTTAACTTCTGTGCTAAACAGTGACAATTATAGCTAATCCCATGCTCCTCCAATACACTGTGCATCCCCCTTCTGTAACAACAAGCCTATTTTTGTGAGCATGTTGTATTTTGTTCTTCCCTAGGAGACAGTAGAGGTGGACACAATGGATGACAGGAATGGGGTTTACCACTTATTAGTTGGGAGATCTGGGACAAGTCACTTAACCTTCCTGACACCTTGTTTCTTTCTCTGTAGAATGAAACTAATGAGACCTTATGTTTGCTGAGAGGACTGTAAT
The DNA here is from genome assembly GCA_007922815.1 of Macrotus californicus. Lineage (NCBI taxonomy): Eukaryota > Metazoa > Chordata > Mammalia > Chiroptera > Phyllostomidae > Macrotus > Macrotus californicus. The sequence continues at coordinate 2,621 of VMDR010021892.1, forward strand.
CATTTAGCTTTAACTACAAAGTGGACACAAAAACTGTAACTCCTCTACCCCCTGTAAACTGTAAGCTGTTTGAAGATGGGGCTCTGCTGTTCATCCTCACTTCTTCCGCCTTCAGCACCGTGGAAGTGTGTAATAGATGTTCATGAAATGCAGGAGAAAACAAACAAGTGGAAGGCTGTAAGTGTCATGCCCTCTGAGTGTTTCCAGGAAATGAGCTTTTGATTTTTTTTTCATTTAATGAATGATTTGATTTCTCTTTGGCTTCACTGAATCCAACAATTATCCTAAATTGTACAAGGTTTAAGAAGGTCTATTTCCTGGGATTTTTGAACCCAGGCGGCAGCTACCCTCAAACTCAGCCCTCAGTCCCTGTGAGCCATAATCTGAGTGTTCCACAGCTGAAAACGTCTCCCTCAGAGCTGGGGGTCTTTGAGTCCTTGGGCATCTCAAGGGTTCAAATCATTCGAATTCTAGAGTCTCAGAATCCTTACCCTTTGACTTAAGTTACATGGCAAACTGATGCTCCCTGATCCTTAATATGCACTCAGCCTCCCTTGGGCATTTGCTCAAATGCAAATTCTTGCACATTATGTGTGCATATGTATGCATGTGTGCATGAGTATATGCATATGGTAGGCTACCAAACAGCCTTCAAAAGAGATTTTTAATCTTGGTTTAATGAAATATCAATACAATGATACCTCAGATTCACAGCAGCAGACAGTACAGTAGTGCCTACACATATTTGTGTTTCTCTAATCATATTCACAAGTATGGTGAGATTTTAGTGTCTCTTGACTGAGTTGCACAGAAATTTTCACTGAGTTAAAGAGTTGCTTTACGAAGAAAAGCCCAAGAGAAAGGCTGCAGAGGGGAAAACGCCCTGCATGGCTTTCCCACCTCGATGAAAGAAGATGTTAGTTGTGTGAAACCATGTTTTACAAATTCCTGGTGGTACCAGAATTTTGAAGAATAAAATTTTATCTAGAAAAATGAGACTTTTTAGCATTTAAAAGGCACCACATTTGCATATAACAAGATGATGACTAAACAAACGCAAAAGCGAATTTCCAAAATAGCATGCTAACTTTGTATCAACAAATGAAAACTGGCAACTGCATGTGATTTAGCTCATGCTCTCTGAGGGGACACTAGGATCGAACCTCCCTGCCCAGCGATACATCATCCATCCAGGAGTGAGCGACATGCCGTTTGCATCTTTCCACACGCATTCAGAGCACAGAGTGGATTCTTGAGTGTAAAGATAGAGAAAAATGCAATGCTGATGTTGGATGAAAAATAGTTGGTTTGTGATATAATTCTCAAGTGTCTGAAATTACCTTAAAATATTGCTGCTTTAAAATTTGTATGAAGTTGTGAAGGACATCTAATATAAGCAGAAATGATATGTGAGGTGATATGTGACATTCGTATATCAAAATGCAGCATGAGGCTTTTCAGAGTAAAGCTGTCCAAATATTAAAAATATTATGTCTATGTCCATAGTCAAGACTATGTATAATCTTAAAAATAATTGCATGTAAGTATACATGTATATAAGCATACATTTTTGGTTTGGCTTCTACTAATTTATTGTTATGAAGTGTTTGCCCTTGGAAAATAAAAAGGGCTAGAGAAAAATGGTGATACATTTTTTCCCAATGAAGAAGACACGACATATTTCTCAGCAATTAAACCTAATGACTACAGATACAATTTCAGCTGTTAATTGATTAAGCTAATTGTTTGTAATAAAGAAAGATAAAAAACCTCTGAGCAGGTTTCAGAATTAATTTATGTTTTTAAATGAGCAAGGAGTTTATAAGGAGACTGTCTTAAAGAGACAATCCCTGAAGGAGCAAACAGTATTACATGATAAAATTCAATTACAACACATGTATTGATGTTTTCCACCAAGTATATTCTGTTAATCACTTACATTAGCATTAATTTAATTTCAAGTTTAATTTTATTACAAAATATTGGTTTTTAATAGTGCATATGAACTTGACCACAGAAAAATTAGGGAGAATCACATCTCAGTAAATACTTGGCTTATCTACCAAAAGAGAAGGCAGTTGATAGGCAAGCAGAATATTCTAATCCTCAAGAAACAAACTTTAATACTAATCTCTGGAACAGCTACTGATCTTCTGGAGTTCTTATGACCTTGAATAGAGCTGGCCAAGTACATCAAACACATTTTCTTTCTCCACTAGAATGCATGGCCCCAGAGGAACCTAACTTTGTGACAGAGCGAGAAACACACGGTCCCAGCCATTCAGCTCTGAAGCCGACTTTGCTATTTACCAGTTCTGGGCAAGTCATTTCACTTGTCGGGCCTCGTGTTAGAAAAGACCAGAAGGCACAAACCGTGAGATGCAGGGCTGTCTCAGGCTCACCGCTGTATTTTGTATAAAGTACAATATTTAACATTTTGGACCAATATGAAATGAATCACTAAAGTATACATTGAGAGCGATAGAGACAAACGGAGGAAGGAGTAGGCGGGGCAAGAGCACCAGATTTTGGGTTTTCTTGAAAAAGAGAAGCATGGGCCAACGACTGTCTGGAACTGAGTTTCTCCGGCTTCTTTGGGTAGGCTTCTCTTTCCAGTGTAACCTGGCCCGCATTGTCATTCATCACGGAAGCAAAGCGCCACTTGCCATTTTTCATTTCACTGGTAATGCAACTTTTCACATAATAGAAAAATATGCTCTGTACTGTGTATTCTATCAAAGTGAGAAAGCACTCATTTCCAATACCTCCCAGGCAGCCGCCTCCCTGTAACTGCGCCATCGAAATAAAGGTCTTTCCATTCTGGGATTCCGAGTGGAGCTACGCTTACCTTTCATCCTAACCCAAGCCCAGCACTCACCCCCCAGGAATCAAAATAATCCTTGTAAGGCTGATCATAAGTCAATTGGATTCCTATTATAACTGAATTTCTTCAAAAGAAGTTGGACTTTTTTCTTCAGCCAAAATGTATTCAAATCTTCACGAGGTCAGTATGGAAAGGCAGGAAAAAAATGAATACTTTTTGTAAAACCCACATCAACCTGTAATGACCCAAGTCAAGAGGACAACACATAGCCCCTCTCCTTGCTGCCTTGATGTCTTTGATCCCTCCTTCTTCCCTCCTACCCCAACTTGCTGCCAAAGAAGATAGCCCTCCACGCAGCAAAGCCCAAAGGGCCACAGGCTCATCTAGCCCTTGAGGGAGGAGCCGTGCCCACCTTCGATGTCCCACTCGACAGAGAAACCAACAGTTCCCATTCTGATTGGAAGGCATAGAGTACTGTTTTCCAATAACTCACATCCTATTCGTAAAAAGACTTCTATGGAGGCATACATATCTAATTACGGAAATGCCATACAGAGAGATGATCTCTCTATACCACTTTTAAGTGAAAGTGGGGTTCAGCACTATAAAACTCACTCAGTTTGTCGCGGTCCAAATAGCCCATTTGCAGTTTTCGGGGAACAGAACTGCATTGGAGCGGCATTGGGGAAGTTATGAACGGCCTCAGCTTTTCACTTTATAAAATTAAAATACCAATCTCTCTAAAAGTATGATTATGTGGGGGCAATGAAATATATCATATACTCATATAGTAAAGTTATGTAAATAAAAGACAGTACCTCTGTTATTTAAAGATTTATGTTGACCATAAAATTCCTTGAATTAAAAAAAAATGGAGCTCTTGTGAAAATTGAGCACTAGGACTCTAGAAAAAAGCAAGTTATTGTGAGTAGAATAGCGCAGGGAGCAATGGTATAGTTGGCAGTGACCGCAAGGCAGACTCTAAGGATGAATCGCAAGCCCTCCTTCCTGGCATGATAAAGCCCCAGAATCACCCAGGCTGGTGTGGCTCAGTGCACTGAGTGCTGGCCTGCAAACCAAGGTCGCTGGTTCGATTCACAGTCAGGGCACATGCCTGGCTTGCAGACGAGGTCCCCAGTGAGGTGTGTGCAAGAGTCAACCACACATGGATGTTTCTCTCCCTCTCTTTCTCCCATCTTTCCCCTCTGTCTAAAAGTAAATAAACAAAGTCTTAAAAAAATATAAACTAGTGAGGTTAAAAAAAAAGCCTCAGAATCAACTCCATACTCTTGCACCCTACAAGGCTGAGGCCCCGAGAGAACTAGAGTGTTTTCACTGTTCTAAACTTGAGCAACACTTTGTTCTCTGCCTAAAGTATCTTTAGTTAATAAGGAAGAGACCTCTTTTGTCAAACTTCATGGAAACAGCTTTTAGAGGTTTCCATGAACATTCTGATTACAATCACTGAAGTTCCTGGGCACCGAGGAACCCTAACATTCAGTGAGCGTGGGAGCATCTTACACACCAAGGGGAAGAGCAATAGGTGAGCTGCCCATCGCAGTGTTTCCAATCCTGTGCTGCCTGCCTGATAGATCACCTGATCCTGTGTCTCCATCCATATTTACTAAAAACAGTTGTGAATGTGTCTGTGTTGCAGGTGAGGAGACGGAGGTTCCAGGCTGGGTGGTGAAGAACAGGAAGTTCAAGGCCAAGGCTGATGATTCTAGGACGAATCATCATGATGATTGCCATCTTTCTACCCACCAAAGGATTCTCTCAAATCAGAAGAAAGAAAAAAGTCAATAACAAAATAGATTTGAAAAAGAAATTAAAACCATTAGAAACTCTAAAAATGAAAGTGTTATCAATGGTTTGCAATAATTAAATATTGTTTTAAGTTACATTACATGGTAACTAGAATTCCTGTCACTCAGTGTCATTATCAAATGTTCTCATGCACCTTGTAGACAAAATTGCAAAACACACCAAGGCACTTTCTGTGTCATAGATTGTAATTAGTGCAAAACATATCACTTACTAGTCCGCTTTATTTTTTCTAAGACCATGATTTCAAAATATACAGTGTTTTTCATATTTTCTTTTCCACCTTTTTTCCCTGCCATAAAGTACTTGCTTTTTTAAAGCATTCCTCAAACATGAGAACATGCCTCCAAAAGCAATTTGTAATTATGTCCACACTTGCTAAGCTACATTTTTCCCTGAACAGACTTGCCAAGTTTCTCATACAATATATTTAATATCTTTCTCTTAGCTGGAAATGAAATAAAATCATTTACTCATTGTCCTCGGAGGACTGAAAAATGGTAACAGACCCACTGATGTTGTCAAATCCATTTTATCATAAATGACCATTATCCTATACTCTTTAGGCCTATAATTACAGCTCATCTTAATTACTACCATTTTTCAGATAAGGCACCTGAATCAGAGAGGTTAAATAATGCATCTATGGAACTCAGCAAGAGGATAATTGGGCCGGGACTGAACCCAGAGATTCTGCACATCTGTACATTAACCTCCAGTCTCACCACAGTCCTGGGCAATGCGCTTCACAAATCACCGTGTCCCAGCTGGGATTACTCTGGGCCCCCCACGCTCAGATCTCACACCTTATTGTGCAATTCAAAATATTCTGAGCAGAACTAAATGGTCTTTCTTTTCATTCTTACTCACTTTAATTAAGTCTTACAAATTGAAGGGAAGGTTGCCTCTTTCCCATGAAATGTTAGAAAACGGTCCCAAACAACCTGACCTCTGAAGACAGAAGCCATGAACCTGCCCTAAGTTTTGAGAAGGGCAACTGGAATAATTTCATCACCAGTAAACAACGAGTAATGAAAATCAGTAATGTGATCCGCGAGGGTCGTGAAAAATTCTATCTTGTCGAATGTTCTGAGAAGCTGGTAAAAGATAATCATTCACTTTTCTAGAGAAATTAAGAATCTCCCATCATTCTCCTCTTGTGACACCTAAGACTAGAGTTTTGTCCCTCATTTTGCTCAAACATAATCTGCTCTAAAATCAACATGTGATTAGAAATATAACCTCTAGATTACCCCTCAAGTTCAAGTTCTCTGAATCCCCTGCCCTTGGCAAACATCAGCAGATCTTCAAGACCCGCCCACTGGGACCAAATGTAACCCCAGTTGTCTCTCAACGCGCTGCTCCGGGAGAACCTGCAAGAGGGTGGGCTTTGGGATGTGACTTGCCCCACTGTCACATTGACTAATGGCAGACAATTGAGGGCTTCCTGGTCGCAAACAGAAAGAAGAGAAGTCAACAGAGCGACGACACGTCACGGGGCCTGCTCAGAGGCCAGCGCTTCGGGACTGAAGGTAGCTTTCCATCCCGCCCCTGCTCCTTCACTTTGCTCACCTCACGCGCCTCTAGGAATCACGAGAGCACCGTGACTTCTGGCTGCCCTGCGCATGCTCAGCAGTTACAGCCCCGCGGGACAGGCGTGAATATTCCCTGTCAGTTGGTCCGAATGAATTAACCTTCCCCACTCCCCACCGAAGCTTCTAGATAAAGGAATAATGAACTCTCCTGAGAGGGACTAACAAGCACTCCGACTATTTTTTACCTTAATTTCTCAAAGCATTTCATTTGCAAACACCAGAAAAAGCCCTTTAAAAAAAAAAATAAAAAGGCGTGTCGGAATGCTTGTTAACCCTCCAAATCCACGCGCCACCATCTCACGTATTTTGAAAGCCCTACACTCCTCGGGTTACACACTCACGCAAGTCTTGGTGGGAAAAGCGGAAGCGCTTCGTTGACTTTCGCTTCTTCTGTGTCCCCAGCACCTCTCGGAGCAGAAAGCTCTCACTTGGGCCCAACTCAGGAACACGGAGACCCTCAGCCTCGTGGATTCAGCTGCGTCCTCTGCTCAGCACACAGCCCACGTGTGAACCCAAGGTCGGTTCAGCTCAGCAGCAGAGCGCCCGCTTTGTCATTTTGTCCAAGATCAAGGTCAACAGGGAACTGTAGGTAGTGAGTACAGAGATGGCTGAGATTCCTTTCGCACGGTCACCCTCCCTGCCAAGGGAGAGTGGGAGCAGGTCCTACTGCTGGCTTCCCAAACTGTCCCCGTGTCACCGCGTGTGGTTTCTCAAAGGAGACTGACCTTCCTGACTGATCGCTCAGCAGTACCAGCAATTCTGTGATCAAACGGTTCCACGACCATACATCAAGAGATTAATTTAATGCACGTATCTCCTAATACTGCCTGGAAAAAAGTGTAGTTGCTATATTGATTGATAGTAATAATCCAAGGATCGTGTTTATTTTTCTTTAAAAAATGGTTATGAAGAGCGCAAATAAGTTGTAGGAAAACTGATTTTAATCCAGATCACTGTCATTCCAAAACGTACCCAAATTTTTTTGAATTATTTGGTATTCCCAAAATAATTGCCGAAAGCCTATAGTAGTAGTAAGATTTAGGGAAAATACTGAAAGCATGTTCCGAGGACGGGATAAACTAAGTCAATAGCACCCCCTTGTGGTGAGAGGAGGGCATGCACCGTAATTAAGACCATTATTTGAGAAGGGTCTTTAAAAAAACCCTATGGTATTCATGCAGGCCGGCAGACTCACGCCCGTCCTTGCCCTTCTTTGGCTTCAGACAGAGCTACCCTGGGGTCACCTCCCCAATTTGGGAACCTGCTGTGGTTTTAAAAGTCTCCGAAGCGAAGATATCATGCCGTCTCCCGTCATGGCATATCACATGCCAGGATTTCGCTCGCAGGTGCAGTGAAAATACTCCCCACTCCGGCACGCACCCGTTTCTCTAGCTACACCTGCGTCTTTGGCTGAGACGAGAACCCGATGGTCTCACTCTTTGATTCCTCGGCGTCTGTGCAGATCGTTAAGGCATCGGAGCGGGAGAAGGAACCGTAGCAAGATCGCAGGACAGGGATCCGGCCAGAGGAGCTCCTCGCGGCCTGTCCAGTTTGAAGTCAGACCCGCAGGTATGCGGCCCACTGTTCAGAGCAGACGGTGTGTTTAAACGGGCCGGGGTGTGCCGAGCAAAGACCTTCACTTGAAGAGCGTCGCAGCTTTCCGGATAAATAAATCACTACACCCTGTGACCTCGGACAGTTCCGCACCCGCCCCACCCTTCTCCCAGGTGGTGTTCAAACTGGTCTGAGCAAGAGATTTTTGAGTCACAGTATCTATTCATCAAACCTTTGCACGACCTCAGACTACCGAACGGAACTAAGATTTAAATTTTTATTTTTCGCTTTAAAATCTCGCGTAATTACTCGTTTTGTAATACTGAAAAGGTTACTTTATATTCCCCCCACTTAACACTTTACATGTTAATGAAGTTTTGATTTTTTAAAATGTTATTCACTGTAGCACTTCCCAACAGATTTTTTTAAAGTATAGAACAAACTGAAGTCTCCCCAGTGCCTCCTGGGTACCCGTTTTCATAGGGCTGGTATGAGAGGACTGTTTCTTTATTATATTTTATTTTCCCAGTAAATATAATATTTTCACTAAATAAATAGTAGAAATAGCAATCACACTATTGTATTAATATTGTTACTTTGGGCAATTAAGAATGTAGGATTCCACTAATGGCTCCAGATAGGGGTTGCTTTTGTAATCCAGTCAGCCTAAAGATGATCTTTGGCTCATATGTTTCCATCGGCGTGAGTTTTACGGGTGTTTTATTTGTAGCAGTTAAATATGTGAAACGGAGAGACTTATTTGGGAGCTTTAACTATAAATCGGCGCATTGTAAGGAAGATCAAATTCACATTCCATCGTGACTTTCCATCTTTTCTCTACAAAGGGAAGGGCAGATTTATGAAAAGCACCCATACTGTCTGCGCATGTACTATGTTTTACGCTTTCAGGTAACAAATACATATCGTAAACAAAAGTCCAACTGCATTTTCTTACCTAACTATGTTCTTGCATAGTCTCTGTTCATTTTCATCTAAAAGTAGCAAACAAAAAAGAGGGGGCACACCATAGGTTTCTTTTCAGGAGTCAGCCTTGCCCCGCGTTAAACTTGGTAACTGTCAAAAGATTTCCAGTCTTCTTCCCCCCTCTAGTGGCGAGAAACGGTACAGCATCTGTAGTAGAGGGTCGCCCCTGAGGAATACAGGGAAGAACATTCCATCTAGACGGGGCTTCAAGTCCCAGATCCACCATTTCTAACTACGTGAACTTGAGGCTTCACTTGACCTTTGTTTTTCAGTTTTTTCATCAGGCATATAGTAATGATTATGATTTGCAAGATTATTGTGACTGGTCACAAGGGAAAATGTTAAGTCAAATCTATTTAGAAATTGATGAAACAAAATGGGGGATTTCTTTCTTTTTTTTTGTTGAAAAAAAGACAAGAGGCATACTAAATTCACTGAATCGCATTGTTCCTATGGTGGACAGACTCGAGCCTCCACTGGCCCTCCCTCTTGCTACACAGAATATTTAGAGGGCAGAAAAGACTTTCTTTTATCAAGCGATGAAACAAACACCATGTGCCATCTGAGGAGACCTCCACACTGAGTTTTCTCGCTCAAAATGCTTCATTCCAATCTAACCACAAAGGAACCATCAGGATAAATCAAAACTAAGGGTTAACCCCCCCAAAAAAATTGGACTCTGAAAATTTCAGTATCTTAAAAAAATCAACGAGGCTGAGAAATATTCATGATGGAAAGAGATTAAAACAAAAACTACAAACTAAATGTAAGATGTAACCTTGGACTGAACCCTAGATTGGGGAGTGAGGCAGCACCTGGCATTTGTGAAGATTTAAAAACGGGCTTTCGATGAGCCCGTAGCAGTGAATCATTATAATTTGTTTGCTTTTTGGTGTGTGGTTGTTTAGAACAATAGCCTTGGTCTTAGGAGACACATCTTTGAACAGAGATAAAGTGTCATGATTAAAATATACTTGCACGTGCGCATGCTGGGGGGCTGTGTGTGTGTGTGTGTGTGTGTGTGTTTAAAAGTATGCTGGTATGCCAGCTTGCTGGTTTTTTATCATTCACTTTTTTTTCAAAATGAAAAACAATGTAAAACAAACAAATGAAATCTCTTGGACATTCCATCAATTGAAGATTCCTTTGGGTTACTTTCTTTTCTGTCATGCTGATTGGCCAGGACAGTGATCTCGTCTATAGTAACCCCCTCCTTCAGCTGAGGCCAAGAGGATATCAGGTAATTGGTGTTCGACTTACAAAGAAACAGCTCCTCAGAAAATGTCTGCTTAATACATTGATGAATCACTTTCCCTATTTGTAAAATGGGAGTAATAATAATCCTCATGTTTACAGTACCTAATTCTCCATGAAATTTACTATTTGCTTTTCATCCAGTTCTCCCCAACTCGACATTTGTTACGACGACTGTAATGCTAAATTGTTTGTATTTCTGTCTAAATTGTATGGTTCCAGGCTCCCCGCTCCTTCGCCATTCTTCTTGCCTCTGTAGTAGACGTTCACCTTCTGTTATTAAAATATTGGTCAATTGTCACTTCCTCACCTATAAAATCATGCTTGATCCCCTTCAATGGGACACATCAAGACTCACCGAGTTAATCTCCCTGTTTTCTGTGTCCAGTCCTCTAACTCACTAATTGCAAGCGTGTGTGTGTGTGTGTGTGTGTGTGTGTGTGTGTGTGTGGCCTTTACTAGGCTAAAGTTCTTTGGAACTCAAGGAACTTGCATCAAACACTGAGCATTTATCAGAACCCCCAGTGATTAGCTGGTGAACAATGAGAACTTGATGAGTGAATGTAAGAAAGCAACTTGCAAACTCTACAGTGCTAATTACTACACAGTGTCAATGACAGTCAATCTCTTCGTTACTAGTAATGACAGTTACACAACAGTTAATATTTAGTTGGTGGTACAAGAGACGGTGGATTAACTAGGGGCAGGGGACACAAAGGCTGGATAATTTGGGGTAAGGTAGGTGATTTTAGAGCATGGAGGCTTTGGGAAAAAGAAGGATACAATGACCGAAAATTAACTTTGTCCACACTACCTTTTTGCCCAGACCCCAGATGGCTGTTTGCAGGACGGTGGCATATAAGGTTCTCAAATCACTATTAGAAAGTTTGTACCTAGCCATGTCCTCCTGTGAATCTTGTTTCCTGGGCTCCAACCACAACACACAAACCCCCTGGGAGCATCTGGGAGGCAGGGGAAGGATGATGGACAGGAAGAGGAGGAAAGAAAAGACATGTTGTGTTTTACTGCACACCGAGGATGAGTGGACCTCTAGGGCTGGGACCTCTCTCTCCTAACCATCCCTACGTTTACCGGCGGTCGGGAAGAATGCGATGCTGCCCTCTGCTGGCAGCTTTGGCAAATCTCCACACACAGTTCATTCATACCACAGTTGTATGACGAGTTCCATTCTGTGACTCATTTTGAGAAGACACTATAGCATGGAGGTAGGCTTTCTTTTAATACAATAGACTGTAGTAGCAAATAGCTCTTTGTCACTGAGAGTTTTCGCACCTTTTTTTAACTTTCACTTTTGCTTTGCATTTAAATTTGACTGCAGTAGTTTTAGAAATTCTGTGGGCGTAACACACAGATTCTGTGTGCTGAATCAGCCAAGAGACAAGTTCTCCCGTGTTTAGGGAACCTGCTCAGCAAATCTTTGGCAAAACACTAGAAAAAGAGAGAGAGAGAGAAAAGCAAAAAAGAGAAATGAAGATTTCGGCTTCAATAACCTTATGCAAAATTTTGTAATGAGAAAATCTAAATGAAGTTAAGTAGCATATACGTATATAGACTGATATTGACTTATGATGACAAATATAGACTTGGTTTTCTCTGTTTCTTGCACAGCTCCTAAAATCCCAGGAAATTTCTGGAATGAGAGCCATACTGGTCTTTGTTATGTTAGTAAAGTGACCTTGGGAAAGCACCTAGGGATGGAGGCTGATTGTCAGGGGAGACAACCCTGTGATCCAAGGGTTGGAACTTTCCGGCTCACCTACGCTGACTTCGGGAGAGTGAGTTCAATTACCAAGGCCACAGACCTAATCAATCAGGCCTATTTAATGAAGCCCCCAACCCAAAAGGACAGGGTTCCAAGAGCATCCCTCTTGGTGGCCATGTGGTAATCTAGGGAGAATGGTGCCCTCAGGGAGCATGGGAGTTTCCTGTCCGTTGCCCATCCCTTGCCCTCTGCATCTCTTTCATCTGGCTGCTCTTCAGTTAAGACCTTCTTTTACAGTAAACCTGTGATGAAGGAAGTGAAATGTTTCTCTTTGACTTCTGTACGCTGCGCTAGCAAATTAATTGAACCCAAGGAGGGAGTCTTGGGAACTGCTGATTGACAGCCATTTGGTCAGGCAGGGCACAGGTGATGACCCTGACTTTCGATTGGCATCTCACCTGGAGGGCAGTCTTGGGGGCCAAGCCCTTAACCTGTGGGCCCTGGTGCGACCTCCGGGTACCGTGTCGGAACTGAGTTTGATTATCAGATGCCTCAGCAGGAGAAGCGCTTGGTGGCATGGGGCACCCACACCCATCAAAACCTGAACTGAGGAGTGCTCCTTGCCGTTGCTATCAGACTGTCGTATTGTCTACGTTTTACATTATTTGAAAAGATGACATTTTCTGTTGAATAATTTGTGGGGAGAGGGCTCCACAATCACTCCCATTAGGGACTGCAAAGGTCTTAATTTGCTCCAGGCCTCATCCGTGTTCTGCCCTAAATACACACCTGCGTCACTACAGTTTACATTTCTAAAGTGGTCCCCCTGACACACCCTTTCTCCTGCAGTAAGGCTGCTTTTCTTAAAAAATCAATTTTTATGAATGGGTTTCATAGAGATTCCCTTTCAGTGTGACTTGCAGTCATCCTGTGACCTTTTGCGGTGGCACTTGCGTGCCAGTTTTCTTCTCTGGCACTTGTCTCTCATCCCCCACCAGCCGGTAAAACCAGTTAATTAACTAGTTGAGGTGGGCACACCTGGGGACCGAGTACAGCGCCTCCAGTCAGGAGCCCAAATGCTTCAGCCAATCATTATAGCAGCTTCGGCCAATCATTATAGCAGCTTTACAATGAAATGCTTATCTCTTCCCACTTTTAGCATTAATTGAATTATTCATTCTGTATGCACTAACACAACTAAAACTTTCCTAGGTAAAAGTATATACCCCAGCCCTCAAAGAGCCTGCAATCTAATGTAAACATTTCATAGTTTGCACCTTTGCGGTCAAAAGAAATGCTTGCTGGCAGAGTGAAGAAGGGGTTCGGTTTCCAAACATATTTGAGAAGTGTGGGTGAGAAAAGAGCCACACGCTGAAGCTGACAAACTCAGAGACCCAAAATAACCACACAGGATGGCCTGAAATTAAAACTTCTGACGAGAAGAGAGGCATGGAGGGTCGTCCTGTCTTAGGCCGGTTCCTTCCTTGACAAAGGTCAATCTACCTTCCCTGAGTCTGTTGTCTTTCTGCGTCTATGACAACATGCCTTTGGAACGTCAGGGTCATTTAGGCTTTTTATTTTTAACCCAGACCCTTCAGGACATCGTCACTGCACCAGAGCACAACCCATAAAACCCTTCACTGTTACTGTTATCATCTTAACTGGTGACTGTTAGCTATTCGATACCCACCAATGCAAAAGAATTACCCGTCTATTCATTTTACTTTTTCTGCAGTCTCAGAGATTTCCTCGCTTTGCTCTTCCCACTTCCCTACTCTAACTCCAGTGGACTTCCCGTAACCCCCTTATGTCTTACTTTTTGATTCTAATGTATAAAATAAGGCGAAAAACTGCCACTTTCCGGAGCATTTTCTCAGTTTCTTGAGATTCTGCTTCCCGGAAATTGTCATCGGTTTGACTCAACTAACTCACAAAAATTCTCTACAGTTTGGACGTTTCTTACATCATCAGAAGCATGACACGTCAGAGCCTCTTTGCAGTTCTCAGTGAATGTCTGCAAATTAAAAACTCTGATAGTAAAGGAATTAGTCTAACATGACCTTTCCCCAACAGCTTTTCTGGTAAAAGAACAGAGGGTAATATTCTCCTTCAATACAAAAATAAGATTATTTACTATTATGTACATAAATACAAAATACAATAAACACAGGCAGAAA
>VMDR010021893.1:0-16554 GCA_007922815.1 Macrotus californicus
AGAAGAGATATATAGATCAATTAAACAGAATAAAGCACCCAGAAATAAACCCTAACATATATGATTAATTGATTTTTGACTAGTATGCCAAGACCTTTCAATGAGGAAAGGATATCTTCAACAAATGGTGCCGGGAAAACTGGATACCCACATGCAAAAGAGTGAAGTTCGATCCTCACTTTACACCACATGTCAAAATTAACTCGAATGAATGAAAGACCTAAACTTTAGCACTAAAACTATGAAACTCTTAGAAGAATATGTAGGGGTAAATCTTAGGATTTGACAATGGTTTCATGAATATGACAGCAAAAGCACAGGTAACAAAAGTAAAAATAAATTTCACTTCTTCAAACTTAAAACCTTTTGTGCATCAAAGGATTCAGTCAACTAAGTGAAAAAACAACCTACACAACAGGAGAAAATATTTGCAAATCATATGTCTGATAAAGGGGTAATAATATCTAGAATATTCAAAGAACTTCTGAATCTCAACAACAACAAAAACCAACCTCCCAATTCAAAAATGGGCAACAAAGTACTTAAACAGATATTTTTCCAGGGAAGATATACAAATTCCCAATAAGCATAAGAAAAGATGCTCAAAATCATTAATCACTAGGCAAACAAAAGTCAGAACTAAAATGTCACCTCACACCTGCTAGGATGGCTATACATCTATTTTTCTCGGAAAACAACAAGTGTGGGGAAGACGCGGACAAACTGGAACTCTCTTGCATTGCTAATGAGAGTGCAAAAGGGTGCAGCCTCTGTGCAAAACAGTTTGGGGGGCCATCAAAAAGTTAAACATAGAACCTGACCCAACAATTCCACCCCTACATATACATCCGTAAGAACTGAAAGTAGGAGCTGGAAAAGATATTTGTATACCCACGTTCATAGCAGCATGACTCACAATAGCCTAAAGGCGGAAACAACCCGAGTTGCAACCAGATGCATGAATAAACAAACAAACAACACACACGCACACAGACGTGTACGTACAGTGGGCTATCATTCAGCCATAAAAAGGAATGACCATATATGCTATAATATGAATTGAAAATGAAATCAGCCAGACACAGAAGGACAAGTACTGTATGACTCCCTTTATATGCAGTACCTAGAACAGGCAAACTCACAGAGACAGGTAGTGGGACAGAGGTAACTAGGGGTCAGGAGTGGGAAATAGGGAGCCCTATTGTTTAATGGCCACAGAGTTTTTTGATAATGATTAAAATTTTGGATATAAATAGTGATCATGGTTTATATAACATTGTAAATGTATTAATATTGCTGGGTTGTTACATTAACAAATGGTTAAAATGATAAGTATTATAGCATTTACATTTTAACACATTTTTTAAAAGAAGCATTAGGTATGCTGGTAAATTGCTTCTGGTTATCAAGCCGAGGGACAGTACATCTCAGCTGAAGGCTCAGTTTGGGGACCACATTTTTAATGGACAAGGGCATCGTTTAACATAGCTACATTTACTCAGCTTCGGGGTCAGGTTTTATCCCCAACCTAGTGACTTAGAATTCTGAAAGAACTCCCAGACACTTTGCCAAGCTTAATCTCTACTCCTACATTGAGCAGTGGACAAAATCATAGCATATTTTTGCAAATGACAAAAAACATGAGGTGCAGTAAGGTTAAATATGTTCAAGTAGGAATTCAAATAATTCACGCAAACATTTAGCACAGTGTTTGGCACAAAGTATTCGGTAAGCCTTAGCTATTATCATATCATAACTAGTAAGTGCATCATCCCTGGAGTGTAGTGTTCTTATTTTACAGGCAATTCAATCTGGACTAACACACACAGTGACAACTATGAAAGAGGCTCACTCTTTAAATTTTCTCAAATACAGGCGCTACAATGTATGTACCTCACCCTGGACTGCTGCACAGTCAGTATCGACGTAAAACAGCAAAGCAGCCAAAAGTCGGTGGTTTATGTTTTGGGCCCTGATGAGTTCCTTTCCAGAAAGATGTCTCTAATTACTGAAGCATTAATAAAACTTTTGGATTAGGTGTTAAAACTCAATAAAGCTATTTCTACAGAGATGCACCTGATAGATGTTCCCCTAAAACTGCACAGTCCCTGGGGGCAGCATCCCTCCTCAGGAGGCCTGCGAGTGGGGAGAGCTGGCTGGGTGTTCGCTGCACACTGGGACCCTGAAACACCCGGAGCAGTGGGTCAAAGTATCTGAAGAGCAACACCCATAGCCCTAAATAGATCTGTTTCAACAGTCCTAATATGGGCCTAGAAACAGTTAACTTTGACCATGAACATCACCTCAAGGAGGGCCTGGCTTTCTAGCAATCAGGACAATCATTCTACCAGCTCATGGCATTAACTCTATGGAATTGTTTTAGCTTATGTGAAGGTAGAAAAGAAAAAGAGAGCCATTTAGTTTATCATTTACAAAGACCAAGCACTTGCTCAGCCTCTTGCTTAGGGGACCAAAATATTAAGGTATGTGACCATTTCAAGGCTTTTATATGTGACCATTTCGAGATAAAGCTATTCTAAAAATTTAGTCATTGTCTCATGTATATTTCAAGTAAAATCATCATAGCTCAGTTTGGAGCAAAAAAGTTTTCTAGTCCGGACTCCAGCCCAACGGTATTATTCTCCTCCCCCAATTCAAGTGAAGGACACGGCCACCGCATAGGTTAAGGCTCCTGAGTATGTAATTTCCTTACTCATGGTGTAAGAGCACATAATGTTAACCCTTTTTAAGTATAATTTGTATATACAATACAGCCTAGATTAGCCAAAGTATGAAAGAATATAGAGTTCTGGTTAATTAAATTTTCTGACATAACTTAGGGATCATCAGAAAATATTGTTTTCACCAGCCTTGCTGGTGATTAAAAATTGTCCTAATGTCCAAATTCATTGTCCTGCCTTAACCAAAAGATTTTAACCAAAATCAATACAATTCTGCTTCCCCAGAACACGACGCTGCACTGCCCACATGCTGTCCAATGGAGACTCCTGCATACGGCGGCCCCGATCTCTATATTCTTCTCAGCTGCACATCGTGATCTCATCGATGCTGTATGAGAAGGCAGTTTTCAAAAATGGCCCAGCTTCACTGACTATATAACAACATTTTTCCCCAAGAAAAATGCCATTATTGTTTTAACAAAATTAGGTAAGTAATATGTTAACTATGTTGAGGGCTAGGTCTAACAGAAAATACGGCCCATACCTGATTTTGAAGTGTAGAAAATTTTCAATTTAAAAACACTGAAATTAAACAGAGAGTCTCCACATAGAGTTAATTTAAAAGAGTTGTAGAGGTGACAAGCTCAGATTTGGGATAAACCAATAAACTGAGTTTCCATCAACATTCCAAAGGGAGTCGAGATGAAGAAAGAGTTCCGAAATACTTAGAGAGACAAGAGAGGGGCTGGACCACTGCACTGGCAGAAACATCTTCTGACAAAATCAACTCCTGTTCTTAACACGAATCCCAATTTCATAGGGAATATGACTTGCTCTGAGAATTCTGCTCTACAAAAATCAATTTTTAGCAATTTGAATAACACGATTTTCTTTTACTCAGGTGTCCAGAAACCTTTGTTAATACTAGGATTGACTTTTTTTTGTCTCTGAGGAATGTTCACAGTCAGTCCTTAGCCAGGCTCTAACATCTCTATTCTTTCAACTATTTGAGTTTTGACACAGACATCCTACCTTTGCTCACAAGGAAGGGTATTCTTTTCCAGATACAAAAGAGTAATCAATGCCAACAAGCAATTAAAACAGATGTTAAAACTCACCAGGTTTGTTTCTATGCTATTTAGTAAGCTTCCTTACCAAGAATTTTAGTAAAGTGATTTATATTTTATTATTGCTTTAAGCCTATTAAAATGCCTTTGTTCACTTTATAAACTCCCCACACAAAGAAACTACTGCACTCAGATTTCTTATACTCAGATTTGGAGGTTAATATATTAAAAAGAACTTGACACAGAAATTATTAATGAGTAGAACAAGGTCACTACTTCTGAGCTGAGGTCACTTACAAAGAATTCACAAATGAAATTAAGGTTGACTTTTATTTACTTGACTATCTCCTTACATTGGATTCCTTTGGCAACATATCTTTAAACATTTAAAGCCCTGTTTACAAGCAGGCTCTGAAAGAAGCTTCAAACCATTATGTGTCCCTAATTGAATTCCCCAGGAGTCCAGTAAACTCGGAGGAATAAAGAAAAATCATAACATTTGCTAAATCATCTCAAAACATATTTCACTGCAAGGTTATGTGACCTGTTTTTTGAGGTTGAAAGATGAATGAGAAAATACTACTGAATGCTTCATTATTTACACTAAAATCAAAAAGAATGTTACCTATTAATAGTAAGTTAATTAAATCAGCCCAGTTACAACTTTTCTTCCAAGAGAAATCATACAACAAATAATGACATTTCATACTGTATGTGACCACTCTGCCAGAATATAAAAGACCTTGGGGGAGGAAAGCATCTTTAGCCAAAGACAATTATTCACAGTGAAGGTAAGAGAGAGCTAACAAAAATTTGTAATCCCCAGGGAAAGGAGCAATTTATCTGTGAACTCAAAACAAACTCAAGTGGAAGAAGAGAAAATAAAAGTTTTAGCAGCCAATTAGTTTATTATCATGTCACCTTCCCAATTAACTTTCCAATTCTAATTTTACTTTTAAATAAGCTTTTATGCTCTTTTTATTCATACTTCTTTCATGTGCTCCTGTGTTTGTTGTGACTACTAAGCAAAAACATGTGGATTTTAGCATTTCCAAAGAAGGTTAAATCCCTCTCTACTTACCTGGTTTGTATGTTATTCCAGGGGGGAAGAGGAATCCCTGCTGGGCAGCAGCAGCTGCTGCCAGGGTCCGCTGGTCATGTGGAAAAATTGGGATCATGAGCGGAGGCATGTGACCCTGAACCTGCTAAACAGAAGAGAGCCTATGATCAGACAGAGAGCAAATGTACGCCAAGCAGTATTTGTTTTTCACTCCTGGTGGTGTGCTGGTACCCAAACAGCCACCCACTTCTAACCTCATTCCAAATATGCTCCCTGAGAACATTCAGGCGAAATTCACCGAATCCCTCCTCTTAGATTCCATTAGTACACCAAGAACATAACCTCATTGTGAATTTGCTTCACCCCTGCTTCCACTAAATTGTAGTAAATGGGTTTCTTTTATCTTGAGTCTTTCTTTTTATGTTCTCTCCTTTTTTTAAAAAAAGAAGTAAGTTGCTCTTACACCATACAGTGCTAAAAGGTTTTACCCTTTCACTGGCTGTGCATTCTGTGCCTTATTTTGAAAATAGTATTTAGTATCCTTGGTCAGAAAATAATGTCTAATTGTTATGGATTCCAAAAGCTGTGTCTCCCCAGTTTAGGTATCTTATTTCAAAGCCTCACTGCATTATGTTAAACATAGAG
This sequence comes from Macrotus californicus, assembly GCA_007922815.1. Lineage (NCBI taxonomy): Eukaryota > Metazoa > Chordata > Mammalia > Chiroptera > Phyllostomidae > Macrotus > Macrotus californicus. The sequence goes on from VMDR010021893.1 coordinate 5,454, forward strand.
CTCTTCAGATTTAAGGCTACTACATCTTGGCTCCCAATTAAACTAATATTCTTTGCCATACACACCTCGATGTAACATATAAATTGCCTGTCTGGCTAAGCAGTTTTACAGCTTTATGCACTACCATGTAGCTCAGTAATTATGGAGTTGTATTCAGAGAGCATTTCATAATAAATCCTACTATATCAAATTTCATTTGACCTCAATAAATGTATCAAAGAGCACAAAAATGCAAAATAGAAAATCTTCACTCTCTATATCAGTATTTGTATTCCATATAAAGAAAATAAGAGCTATGACAGAATCATGCCGGTGGAAATCACATTTTAATTTCCTAGCTCCCTTCTTCACTCCGCACATGCTGCCCTGATTCCAGGAGAGTATCACAGGAAGGTTTTGTCCTGCCTTTTAGGGCCTGTAGGTCGAACTACAGGACTTTTGTTATTTAAAGATCAAAACTAGGGTGCATTCACAGAAATGATCTTTTAGTTCAAATTGGGTTTTTGGCCTCTTTACTAGCATAAAAGGGCTACATTGCATTCTATTTAAGATACAAACCTTTACCAGTAATTCTACCAACCCCAAACCCTTCCCCCATTTAAATTCCTAAATCTTCTCTTTAGGCAAAATTCCATATACTGGCTGGTGACCCTGTTTAAATAGCACTAACTTGCCTTGTCCTGTCCCTTTTCCCCCCACAGCCAGGGACATAGCGCAAAATGCCTCTGTGTAGGTCTAAGAGGTTTCATTTACCAACAGTTTTTCTCCAGGGAAAGCCCTAAGATGCAGGTTAATAAAGGGCAAGCAAAAAATAAACACTTTACAGTATTTTTCTGAATTCATTTCTCAGGAAAATCAACTTATAATAAAAAGGTCTTTGTGCAATTACTACTTTGCCAGTGGGGCGTGAAAGAAACTAGCTTTGGGCAGCTATTTCTTCCATTTTAGCTGAGGTAAGCCCAAGTTTTGTACTTTAGAGTACAAACTTAGCCTGCTTCAATTGAAGCTGATCCCCTAGTGCCCAGGTCTTGCCTTTAACCCTGAACAAAAGGACTAGGTTTGCGGTTCAACCCCAGCTTACTGTGACCTGATGCAAATCTGAGATGTAAAAATGAGGGCACTGCTCTATGTCAGAAAGTAAAACAATATTTTTTGTGGGGGACTACTGTTCAATGCAAAAATATACCAAAGGAAAACATTTCATTCACTTCTGGAAATACGGTCCTACCATGTACCTAGAACATAGCACAAATGCTTCACATTCTAAAAATGGGGAACAAGAAAGTGAGAAGTCTAGGTATCGCATTTATATAACCTCTCCTTCTTTCATTTAGTAAACATTTATTAAGTTGCTATAGTGTGTTATGGATCTTGAGAAGTAGCCAAAAAAAATGGGGGCTATTTAGCGTGGGATAGAGAAGATACGCTATCTTCAAATATTTGAAGGAATGGTATGTGGAAGATGAACCAGATTAAGTGTGAGTAGTTAAAAGGGGCGGAACTGAGCGAGAGAGAAAGAGAGAGAGAGAATGAGAGCGATTTTAAGCAAATTTAATGCAAAAAACGAATTCTCTAATAACGATTTATTCAACAATCACTGATGAAAGAGGGTGTGTGTGCCATCTCCCTGGAGGTGGTCAAGTAAAGGTTGTATACCTACATATCAGAAATTTTTGAAAAGACTTGCATTAAAAACCCTAGTTAGATAATAAACCCATAGAGCCTTTCCAACTTTATACTTCTATGATTGTTTGAAAGTCAACATTAGGAAGATAATGTGATATAATCATTCTTTTATTCATTCAACACATATTTATCCAGAGTCTGCTATGACTACAAAGGCTTTGCTGTCAAACAAGATGAACTTAAATCTATGCGTTGTCATTCTGTTGGCTGTGTGATCTTGAACAGTTACTTAACCTTTCTGAGTCTGTTCTGTCATGTAGAAAGCAAAGCTGACGACACTACCTTGCATGGCTATTGTGAGGATTAAACAGACAAGGGGATGACACTTGCGGCACAGTGACTGGCACATCATGGGCCATCAGTACATGTTAGGTCTTTGCTCCCCTTTTTGTATAGTTTGAATATTCAGAACTAGAAAATTATCAATTTACTGATGAAAGAAGAAACAGTGGATCTTACCCATAACTCTAATTCAAAAAAGAAAACATGAGCCAACTAAATAATTCAGTTTGGCAGGCAGAGGCTCATTGTGTTCTTAGCAGACACAATGCCTCACAGAGCATTATCCCATCCCCAATATCTAGAAAACCACGAAAAAGAAGAGGTGGGACTACAGGGATCATTTGAAGATGTGACTTGGGATTTTTAATGTTATTCCTTAAGCAGCATCTTAGAATGGAAACAATTTTATTTTTATATCGGTGCCCAAGCTCTTTAGATCAGAAAGGGCTCAATGGCAGTTAGGCATGAGACCTTAATTCTTGAATCTTGGTAGCAGAAGCTATTTCCTTGTAATCAGCTACGTACATGAGATAACAAAGTAGACTATCTAAGGTCATTTTTAATGCCAACAAGCTGTAGGTGTTTCATATCAACATAAGTGTAATAATTTAGGGAAGTTCCTTTCTGTCCATCACCATCTCCAAGGTAGGATATGTTAGAAATTTTCAATGCTATTATCCCAGAGGCAGTTTCAGTAAATTGAGGGTCAAAGTAAGTAAGGAGGGGGATGGAAGGCACAGTGAAAGCAGTAGTAATGATAGACCCAGAGGTAGAGCGGAGTTTAGAGTTGATCTACCCTACTAGCTCTCCCAGTGTGGTCCCTGACCAGCAGCACCAGCAACACCTGAGAACTTTAACAAAGCTAATTATGGGGCTCCACCCCAGACCCGTGAATCAGAAACTCTGGGGTTGGGTCCAACCATCTAAAATTTAGACTAAAATAATCCAGAGCAGTGATGTTTAAACTTTAATGTGCATTAGAATCTGGAGGGCTTGTTCAAACAAAGATTGCTCAACCCTACCCTCAAGAGTCTCTGAATCTGTAGATTTGAGGGAGGGGCCTAGGAGTTTAGTTTTCTAACAAGTGTCCAGGTGAAGCTGGTGCTGATGATCCAGGGACCACTCTTTGAGAATCACTAACCTAAATCAAACCTCACAATTTACGCATGGAAATAGGGGGCTAGAGAAGGTAAAAGCATGAGGTCACACTGCCTATGACAGAGCTGGATCTAGAGTCCCAAACTGCTAATTACTCTGTCCAGGGCTTTTTCCATTACATCACATTGACTGTAGTGACAGGGAAAGAGAGAGAGAGAGGGAGAGAGAGAGAGAGATACCACATGTGTACATGCTTTTGGTAGAGAAAATCTCAAGGTCTGCAACTAAAAATAATTTTATGTTTCAGAGGTATATTGTTAGGGGCAGCTTGGGAGTATGGCTATTATATTGTTTCGTTTCAGTTTCTTTCATCTTCTCTCCCTCCCAGAACAATTTGATCTTAAACCTATTGTTACTGATTCCAATTATTTATTATAATACATTCATTAGCAATGATCATTTAGTTCTGAAAAATAAAATTGTCCTTAACTTATTTTAAGCAAAAGAATGATATGAAAATTCAAAATGCCCTTTACTAAACACAAGCCAAAATATCTGGTAGCCAATTGGAATCCAGGCTGAGAGATGATGAAAAGCTCCTTTCCAGCATTACTTACTGAAATAACAGTGGTGATGATGATGATGATGATGATAATCACAGCAGCTAGTGTTTTCCAGTGTTTCCTATATGCCAGGCACTGGGAAAGTGATTTACATGCTCTATCTCATTTAATCCTCAAAACTCTATGGTATACTGACTGCTATTATTCTCATTCACTTAATGAGAAAGACAAAACCATCACAGGATAAGTAATTTGGTCAATTAAAAAGTGATGGAGGCAGGTTCAAGTCCAGGTAAATCAGGCTCAAAGTTTATAAACTACTATATTATATTAAGCATAAAGTCATCTTTTGCTAAGCAGACCTAAATGAGATAAGGAATATAATTCTTTGTGATAACAATTATATGACTGAAGGTTTTTACAAATGTAATTGTACATTTACATAAAGTTGTAATAGATAATATGCACGAATACAATGTACCCTCTACCCCAATTCTCCAACAGTACCATCTTGAAAAACTAGGGTACAATATCGAAACTAGGATATCGACATTGATACAATCCAACAATCTTACCCAGATTTCCCCAGTTTGATGCTATTTTAAAAGAATTAAGTCTTAAAAATTAGCAGAGGAAATGGAAGACTACCACCTTTATAGAAACCTCCACAGCACCACTCACCAGCGGAACAGAGTCACGTGCTGCAGCGCAACGTTTCCGTCAATGACAAACCGCAGATTAGATGGCAGCACCGTAAGATTGTAATAGAGCTGAAAAATTCCTAATCGCCTAGTGATGTCATAGCCATTGCAATGTTAGAGTAATGAATTATTCACATGTGTGTGTGCTGCTAGTTATCTGAAGTATAGCTTGTACAATTGCGGTCCAGGGCTATACCATCTAGGTTCGTGTAACTACGTTCTGTGATGTTTGCACAACAGCAAAATCCTCAAATGATGCATTTCTCAGAACGTATCCCTGCTATTAAGAGGTTCATGGCTGTAATATAAGTGGAAAGTATGAATTAAAGCAACAATTTCCCCCCTTCATAGCTTTCCATTTGTTGTACTTCCTAGAAGATTATTGGTTGAAGGTGGGGCAGAAACAGAAAGCAAGGGCAAATGAAGGGGGAGAGATAAGAGGGCTCGGTGGCCACACAAGAACCATAAGCACCCAAGGTACTTTCCTCCTATAGAAACTGTGAATTAAGTTCACTGCACTGAGTGTCAGTGCCCAGGGCAGATAAAGAATTCTGAAGATACAGAGAAGCCCCATCCTGCTCTGAAGAATGTAAGCCTGCCTTTCCTCTCCCTTCCCATCATCCTGTTTTCCATGTGGTGACATACCAGGAAAGGCAGTCACGCTGGAAACAGCGACTTCCAAAAATATTTTACTAAAGAATAAAAAAATAATAGAATCCCCCTCACTGTATCAAAGAATGGCCAGTCTCCACATGTATTTTCCAGGAAGTTATCAAAATTTCAAATAGCATCCTTTTTGCTTCAAAGTGTAGCTTCTCCTTAGCACAAATGCAGAGATACTTAAATTGTCCTTTGGGGGGAAAAAAAAGGGAGTAAAACTGATTTTGTTAAAACAAAGAGTAAAACTTGACATGGCCAAAAGTATATCTCTGAGTATGAAATTGCATTGCTTTTATTGCTTTGGAAGTCAGCCCTAACTAGCTAGACATGTAACTTGAATGACTAATGGGAAACCCAGAACCCATCAGAAGTGAAGCTCAGTCAGTGCTTCATGAAAGAAACCCACTGCATGCCCCAAACCAAAACTGCCCATTAATTCCAAACTTCCAGTCCCTCACCAAAGCAGCTCCCTTTTGGAGAGGGTGGAGAACATATTCTTGACCAAATAGGGTACACACCCAAGAATTTTAATTACTTGGTGTTCCTCACCTTGTTCAGACAATCAAGACAGCGGCAGACGCATGTGAGACACTCAGGCTCCGTCTCTCCGTGTCTAAAACGGCATTGTTGCATCAACACTCATTCCCTTTGTTTTCTCTGTGCTAAGTTGTTGATGGTGCCATTTTTTGCCATCTGCCCCAGAGCTTCATTAAAGATACATGAATGGGCTAACTGGCCTGATATCTTGTGAGGAACAGGTGCTATTGTTTGTCCCTGAAGACTTGCACTAAAGATATGACTCAGAATACTTGAGAAAGAGCATCTGCAGCAGTCAGTCAGAGAGTGACTTGGCAGAGACCTGGCTACGTGCAAACAGAGCGACACTCAGGGGGACTCATTTTCTCTTTCATGAAGATTATTTAACTTTTTTAGTGATGGGAAACAAGAATTTGTGTGGAAAAATCATAAGAATATTAATGTCTGTTACTGATTAAAGACAGCGAGCAAATGATCTTTTTAATGCTTTATTTCTAGAAAATCATTCCTCATGTGGTTTAATTGGAGAAAGCTTCTTTAATCCGTTGGAAGAAATGTATCCAATGTTTATAAATCATGACAGAGGGAGGAAAAGACAGAGATACAGAATAGAGAGTGAGAAAGAGCAATCAGAGAGGAAGAGGCGGGGAATACGACAGAAAGGCTGGGGAGGAGGGGAATTTCTTTAAAGGCCATATTCTTTATTACAAAGAACACCGGAGTCGTTGCATAAAGTGTTATCACTGTAAAAGCTGCAGTTTCTACAGTGCAAGAAATAAACACCCCAGAAACCTTACATTAAAAGCCTTCAAGGTCAGGGAGGTGTCTTCTTACTGTCAAAAAGTGCATGCTGAACCCTATATGGACATCAGTTCATTCTGGAGAGTTAGGAGAAGAAAAGGTCTCACTTGATAGAATAAATAGTGGCTTAATATAAATCCTTTTAGTTTCAAACCTTTTTTGGTTGTTGAAACCTGTCTAAAATGTTAACATTCTGCTTTGGTCTGCCTGAGAAAGCACAATGAAGTTGGTCAACACATTGAACTTCTCTTGGCTGACCTGTCTGAAGTACACAAAGCAGCTTTATATATCTAAGTATTCAACAATTGTTTCAATCCATTAATCTCTCCTGAGGTAAATTGCCCTGAATGGCCTGTACCATTTATATTCTGTATACCCCACTGCTCATATCACAGGGCTAAGAACATAGTAGGCATTTTGTGCTAACTGATCCATGTGAGAACCATCTAGGACCTAAGAACCAGTTTTCTGAGCACCAGTGCCCACGGAGTAATACTGTTAAGCAACTGCAAAAGGTGTAGAACTGTAGTTGTTCTCACTCCAGAGGAGCATAAGGAATGACCCTTAAGCACATCTTGATATCACCTTGTTTGCTTTTCATTTGTCTGATTTAGCAAACCTCCGGCTGCTACAGCTAATGGAGGAGAGCAAATCTGTGCTTCCTGGAGAACCTAGCCCTGGCAGGAGAATAATCAAACTGAAATTTCATCAGGAACAATTCTGGGATACAAATTGTTTAGAGTATTTGAGAACAGAGTCCCATCTTCCCAGATGTTTCCCCAAAACAGACAATACATATACATAGTACAAATAATGTAACTGCATCCAGAAGAGGATCCTGCTTTGTTTGGTTTTGTTTGTTTGTTGATGGCAGGATTTTTGCTCTCCTTCTCTCTTTCTCTCTCTTTCTCTCTCTCCGGCCTCCCCCCCTCATTCTCCAGCGCCCTGAACAAGGATAATGTACCACTTTGTTACCATTGTTATCATTCATCTTTAATATGCAATTTCTTCCTAGCACTTATGTACTACTGCCACCCCTCTTTTCAAGATCTTCACTAAAGGGCCAAGAAAATCCCTGAAAACGTAGAATGAACTCAACATATTACAGTTTAAAGGCATCATTTTAAAAACTCAGGCTTTAATCTTTCAAAGTCATATGCTGTAGTTTGAATATTAATGAAGAGCTAACTTTAGACTTATAATATAGTTTTTTTCTGTATGTATATTATACATCAATAAGAAAGTTAACTTTTTAATCTTCAGCTGAAGATATGTTTATCAATTTTAGGGGGAGAAAGAGAGAGAGAGAGAGAAAAACATTGATGTCAGAGAGACACATCAATTGGCTGCCTCCGGTATGTGCTCTGACTGGGAATCAAACCCACAACCTAGGAATGTGCCTTGAAAATCTACTCCACAGGCTAGCACTTTCCAGCTTCCTTCCTTGGTTACACAGTAGAGAAATGATCATTGAGAGTAAGAACACCACGATCTCATCTCTTAGATCAGCAGCACATATTTTCCAAATCTTCTTTAGGTATCTATTCAGAGAGAAATGTTAGCCCTGAAAGAGCCAATCCTGACCTTAGTGTTAATCCCTTTTTTTATATCCCCAGCATACTGTATACACTCACTCTATTTGCATTTTCTAAAATGGGCAAATATCTCATTAATCTACCAGGATCATTAGTAATCAAACATCATTATACTATCTCTCATTCATTTGTACATGATTAAATATTGAATTTTCAAAGAAAAGAACATGGATGTAGCACTAAAATAATCATACTTCCTAGTATCTCTTACTTATTTGTCCCCTAACTCCCCGAAATAAAGTGTTCCACTCATACAAAATGACCTCTTAGGCTCCCAAGAAAATGTTACTACATAAGAGAAGTCAATAGTGCCTGTCTTCATTCAAACACTCAGGAGCCATTTGCTGAGCACCAGGTACTATCTGCCTTGTACCGCACTAGGCACTGGAAATAGGAAGACCCCTTAGAAAAGCCCATTGCCTTATTTTACCAGGTAGTGGTGTTCCGTTTGTTTTCACTTACACAGTGGCACAAATCAGCCCGTCTGTCAGCCTACTTTGGAGTAGGGTCAACAGAGAAAGGGAAGATCTGCTAAAAGAAACTAAATCACAGCAAAAGTTCTTTTAAGTGTCTTCTCATAGTCTTCCTACGGTCTACGACCCTGAAAAGTTTTGAGAGTATGAAGACAAAAGTCAGATTATTTTATAAAATGAATGACAAATGTTCATCAAATGAATGCAAATTATCTGACTATGTTTTAAGAAACTCTCACCAGGAGGGAGGTAGAATATCCAGCCATAAAGAAATTAATAAAACATGTTATGCAAAAGTAAAATTTATGATTCATTTGGAATTAGATATCTACCACCTTTCCAATCCATACAAATGCATAATCTTGTCAATTAAATATTATTGTTAAGGTCTAGTAGTATGTTAAAATCACTTTAAAGTGCAACTAAGGAAAATTCATGTGTGTTTATTACTCCTTAAGGATCTATTAGTGGGTATTTTATTCAGATTCGTGCTGTAAAATCTGCATAAACTCAGCATATTGTTATCCCCATGTGTGCATTTGTTTGGTTAAAGCAGAACAGCAAATCTCAATTTTTGCAACTTCTGGAAAAGTCAAGAGAACTAAAACAGTCTTAATTTTAATCAGATACAAACAGTTATCACCACAGAAGTGAAAAGTTGACTATTATGCAAATAGTCACAGTTAGTGGTCACCAGGCCATCACAGAAGACTGAGCTAGTCAATTACTTTAGATATTTCCGAAGACTAGTGAAGATGAATGTTTCTTACTCTACCCTGTCTGATTTCCACAGAAGTATGAAACATATTAGAGACTAATGATTGTTGTCCTCAAATGGAAACCCCATTAAATACACAATGATCAAAGTGTTTTGCCAAGATGAAAATTAATTGTTTTTAATTTTGTATGAATGCCATATAAATATGGTAACATTTGTGAAGAATGTAGAATTCATTTCTTTGTAACAACGAAATTCAGATATAAACCTTTCATAAACTTTTGACCTATAATGAAGGCAATCTGGCTTTCCCCCTGAAGTACTTTACGCAAGCTTATTCTGTTAGCAATGACCAGAATTCAGTTATTAAATTCCTCCTCCAGAAATGCAGGTTTCCATCTTGAACTACAGGTCTTGTTAAAATCATGTGCAAGCAACTTAAAGGCAGGGACTTTGTACCTCCCCGGGGCTTAGTAAAAGTCTCTCTTACACAGAGTAGGGACTCAACAAATATTTGTTACATAAATACATTAAAGAATTTTTGTTCTCTGTTGTTTAAAAATTAAGCCACAACTCTGATTATTTTGTTTTAAGATCTTCTGAACCAATGTGAAGTATTTTCATCATTTACCGTTCTCAGTGTGAGGCAACAGAAAAAACATCTCCTCCAAAATACTTCATCATAGTGATCTTTTCCTTTGGTATGTCACAGTTCTGACTTTGAAGTCTGCTAGTTGGTATGAAAATTCAAAAATTGTACTCATTTATTTGAAGATAATTTTTTTTAGATTTTATTTATTTATTTTTAGACAGATGGGAAGAGAGGGAGAAAGAGAAGGAGAGAAACATCAATGTGTGGTTGCCTCTTGTGCTCCTGCCACTGGGGACCTAACCCGCAACCCAGGCATGTGCCCTGACTGGGAATCGAACCAGCAACCCTTTGGTTTGCAGGCCGGCACTCAATCCACTGAGCCACACCAGCCAGCGCAATTTGCAGATAATTTTTAATGACTGAGCTCTCCTAGTATATCTATTGAAATTCTTCCATAGTATAATTTAGACAGGCCTCTAAGCTTTAATAATTTCATCATAAACAATGATAATCCTGACAGAAATGATAACCTGTTCACACCAAAAAGTCAGAAATACAGTTTTCCAAAATAATAATAAGATATTTGTTATGTCACAGTAGGCTGGTAGCACAATATAGAATGAATGAAGAAAACATTTAAGCATTGGCTAATGTGAAGAGCAGAAGTAGTTTCATCTTAAGCTAGAAGGCCCAAGAAACCTCCTGTGGGAACTCGGACCCAAACCTAAGATGTCCAAGCTATTGACAGCTGGAGCTCAGCTGTGGCAAATTGACCCCCACTGGATACATCAGTGAGAGGTGGTGTCTATACATGTGATTTAGGGGGAGGAGAGGCAGAGAGGTAAAATAAGGGGATCTTTATAAGGGTGAATGAGTAAAGGCATATATAGTGACTATGGCCACAAAAAAGGTTTTTACTCTTTATCATACTCTAGTATTTTTAGAGCAATAAGTCAATGGCATACAACATTTATGTCATTTTGGAATGTCACCTACAACCCCTGCTCTACTCTCAGGATGCACACTCACACATATACACATACTCATTCACACACACTCACATATACTCACACATCTCCCTATAACTGCTGCCCTCAACTAAAGGCACAAGTATGTTGACACTGAAGAGGATCATAAGGATAAGCTAACATGTTGATTTAATAAGAGCAATTTTCTTTATTTTTGTATTTTTTTAAATATATTTTATTGATTATGCTATTACAGTTGTCCCGTCTCCTCCCCACCCCCTGCCCTGCACACTCCTTCCCCCCCACACTCCTCCTCCTTAGTTCATGTTCATGGGTCATATATATGAGTTCTTTGGCTTCTCTATTTCCTATACTATTCTTAACCTCCCTCTGTCTATCTTCTACCTACCATTTATGCTTCTTACTC
>VMDR010021894.1:0-16549 GCA_007922815.1 Macrotus californicus
TCCTACTAAAGAAAATCAGAATGGAACTTCTGAATGGGCCTGTGTCTTCAACTCTAAAAATAATTCTCAGAAAAAAAAGTCCCTACTAAGCTTTTTTATAAATTTGCTATAATTATATATAATGTCTGTGTGCACTTCCCTCAAGATAAGAAAAAAAACCTCATTATGATATAAAGCTATGCTTTTTAAATAGATACCTGTCTTTTTATACCATGAGACTAGATTATTTTTATAATTTTAAAAGAAGAATTTCATATCTATACACACACAGTGTATACATACATTCTTATGACAGAAAAACTGAGTCATAAACCTCACCAAAGTCCTTTCTTTAGGAATTTTATTTTTCTTTTAACTTGCTACAAAGAAAAGACTTCAAATCTAAATAAAAACTGGTTTTTAAAAAATTTTCAACCTGATCTCTATTCTAAACAATGGGAACGTTTCAACAGAATCCATGCAAGTTCTGTTATTAGAGCCTTTGACAGCTAAGGAACATAATCATTATGTGTGAAGAAATACATAAAACATATTTACCCCAATATTTAAAACAACAAGAACCAAAGAGCCCAAATGGTGGGATTCCCTAAAATAACACAGTTCTAATATAAAAATTTTCAAAAAGACCCAAGCACCTTCCTCAGACTAAAAGATCTTTTGACTTAGCCAGCAAGGAAAAGCAACTTGTTTTTTCTCTCAGCTATAGGCTCTGCTAATGACTAGAAAAGAGGTCCTTAGAGTATCTACACCTTTGTACACCAAACGCATGACTTCAACTATATAGAGCAAATACACTGGGCCTCTATGTTTCTTACCCATTTCTCACCTAGACATCGAGGGAGTAAAAGTCTTCACTCTCAAACTACAAACAACTCATTATCTTTCTGAATGTCTAGATCTAAATACTTCGTTCTAAAACATCTATGAAAGATGAAAATAAAGATTTTAGTATTCTCATCAAATGCCAGTTTGCTGAGTGTTTTTTGAAGATTATTATTTATGGTCTTCACACTGAAATTCAAAGGCAATAATAAGACAGCTCATCTTATCAGGCAGAAAAAAAGCAAGAAATCTGCTTGGCTAAAATAGGTCATTTCACTCACAAAGGCACAGACTATATCCTACCACATGTACTATACAGCAAACACTAGATACTCCAGGAATTTCTTCTCTATATGATATGGGAGAAACAAAACATAACAAAATTTCCTTTCTCCACAGCTTAAGAAGCTGCATATACACTGGGCATCGTCTTAGACCAGTCCCCACTTCAAAAGTGAGGTTTACATAGACACTTAATACTTAAGTCCTTTGCAGGCACAGAAAATTTAAGTAAACAGGAGACTTAAGTAAGGGGTTCTTCTAAGATTAGCTTAAATAATTTCTCTGATAAAATCAAAACAAGACAAAAGATGTGGATTCTGCTCCTAGCTTTAACCACAGGGTATGCGGACTGCAAATGAAATTCTGTGTGTGTATGTGTACAAGCCCCACCAAAATGGTAGAAATGGTTACTTCAAAATCTCGCTTCCCAGATAAAACACATGAGCCCAAAGAGTTAGAGATTTACAACTCTGGAGACTCATTAGCACTCTATCTCTGAAGAAATTTAAGGATACCACTTATTATGTAAAAGCAAATGAGTGATCTTTTATCCCACCTATATGATAATTATGTAAAAGCAGTCCAGAAAATCAAGTACCTCATCTTTCCATCACTCTTAGACCAAAGCAAAACTTTTCGGTCTCTCTTGCAAGTTTCAAAGAAAAGTAGACGCTAGAGTCTAAAGATGTTTATTTTATAGGCAAAAAGTATAGTGTTCTAGGCTCATCTCTCATCAATTTTCATCAAAGATACAGACATTCAAGGGACTAGTTCTCACACAACTGACACAGTTTTCTCCAAAGCAAAATGTTGGGGTCAGAATGTATGAAGGTTTTAAACCCGAAGGACTCCCTGTTCAGAATCTAGAATGTAAAACAGTGCACTAACGAAATTCTCAAGCCACAAATAGTTTCTCCTGTTTCCCTCGAACACAACAGCCAGGATAGTTGCACACACAGAGAAATCCTTGTACTTTAACACCAAGCTCAGAGGTTAAAATAATTAGTCATAAGGGATGAACCAGGCACCTTAGAACCCAAATACAATACTCCGAGCACCTGGAACAATAATCGTCACAGTACAGTACCAAATCCAAGCCACAGTCAAGAGGGGAAAAAGTACATATAGAAAATATCTTTTTCCCTAGAGCCCACAAGATGATGCCTACTATCCTGGGTTGCTCAGACCTAAAAACGCCCAGTATACACATAAAGAGTTAAAAGAAGGGCCTGATTAACTAATTCCCATCATTTCAAAATATGTCCATAGGGTGCCTCGCCTTCTCCAAGCCTAAAAATCTCCACAGTTCAGCTATCCAGCTACTCTGCAGTTGTGCGGGAACTTCCTTTTCCTAACTTCACAAAAGGTCCCAGGTGCAAGACTCACGTGATTTTTCAGGGCAAGGGCAAGGGAATCTCCTTAACACTCACCTGTCTCAAACTAAAGACGGGAATTAAGAACTCGACTTAAATACACAGGTAAGGCATAAGGCAAATAAATGTCCAACCACTCAACTTGGGGGAGAGGCATATAATTGAAATGCTCTTTGAGCTAGCGAGCTCTGACTCCCTGTCTCTCTGACTCAGTCTCTCTCTCCTTCTCTCTGTCTCGCTCTCTCAGTACCAAGGGCAGGGACTCTGGCAAGACCCCGCCTCCCCCATCTCCAAAGCGGGGTGGGCGGGAGGTAGCCTGGAGAGTCCTTGTTCCCGCGCGAAGCTTAGAGACCATTGCGGATCTACGGCTGGTGACGGGAACCGGTCCGGCTGGAGCCGCAGGCTGAAGAGTGAGCTGAGGGAGCACTAGGCCCGCACCGTGCCACTGCCGCCTTGGAGCCGATCGCTGTCAAAGAACGACTCCGCCGGGGCAGCGGGAGGGTGGCCCCCGCCCCGCACCGGCCCACAGAGCTTTCATGCCCCACGCCGTACGGAAGGTGGGGGTCCTGGAGCCGTACCTCGGACACTTCGTCCTCGTCGCTGCCAGAGGCACCACCTCCACCCCCGGTCCTCAGCACGGCAGCCGCCAACTTGAAATCCAGCGCCGCGTCCCCTCCGCCGGCACCGCTGCCGCCGCCACCGACTCCCGGCGCAGGCCCGGCCTCTCCAAAGAGTCTCACGGTGCGGATCCCCAGCCCGACCCCTCCCGGCGGAGGCGGCTCCGAGGCCCCGGCTGGGGCGGATCGCGGAGCCACCGAGTCCAAGTCCTCCTCAAAGGAGGTGCCCCCGCCTCCGCCGTCGGTCAGCATGATTCGCACGCGGAGCCGGAGGCACTGCAGAGTCACTCGCGGCCACCGCCGCCGCTGATCCCGGGAACGAGAAGAGCAGCAGGAGGAAGAAGCGTCTCCTTTCCCCCGTCCCAGCAGCGCCACTAACTTCTCACTGCCTAACCTGCTGCCTCCCGCCCCCCACACTCGCCACTGGCTATAGCTCCAAAGCGAGCGCAGATCATTGGCCAAGACGACCCGTCGCTCAGGCTCTTCGTCACGCGCTGCTCGCTGGCTCTGGGCCTCCAAGCTGCGTTGACCCGCGCAGGCCTAGGCGGTTGCGAACACCCGCCCTCGGTTACCCGCGCTGACTTCCGGTCTTTTTCCACCTCTATTGGTCAAGTTCTCTGACTATCGCGTCACGACCTTAAAGTGGATTAGTTGGCCTTGTGGTCAGTCACAGTGACCCCTGACAGTGGAAGATTTCATTGGCATCTCAAGGTGTCGGTCACTTTGTCACAGGACGTCGCGTGGTACAATTGGTCACTAAGAGTACCATTCATCCCACCCCCATCCGAGGTGACGGGAAAGGGTTGGGGAATTTCCACTTCTGATAAAATTATGGTTGAGGTGACGACCCGCAAGAATAGGTGAGCTTCGGAGTAGAATTCACCATACGCTCGGAGGCTTCTACGTCAAGTATGCAAAAGACGCGGAGGTAACGCAGCTCCCACCTGTCGCTCTTTGCCAGGCACGGAGACTGCGGCCAGAGGGTTGCTGCACCGGGATTGGAGGAAGCAGCAATCAGTTTCAGCTAGACTCCACCTTCCTGCCAGGCCCTGATTGGAGGAGCGTTGCGTCAGTCACTAGAGCGGCGGCTCCTCTGGGACAGGTGAGGATGCCCAAACTATTGCCTGAGGTTTTGGGACCGGAGTAAGGGGACTACGAGAGAGAGGCGTGGTGTCTGTCCTGCTGCTCACCTCCCGCGTTTCCGAACAGAACCCAGCGCGAGGATCTCAGGGGACTGTGGGGTCTGCTTGGGATGGGCGCCCTGGGGACATTTGGCCCGCCCGCGCCCAGTGACGCGGCTGGGCGCGGCAGTTCTACAACCTGCGGGCGGGATCGCCCCGCGGGGCCGCGTTCTCTTCTCGTGGAAGGCGGCAGGCCGGAGGGCTGGACAGCGCCAAGCCTCAGTACTGGGAACTGTCCCACGAAGAAGGGGGGAAAGGCTGCTCCTAGGGCGCAGAATCGGACCGCTGGGCCGAAGGCAGTGGTTAAAAAGGAGTGCGTGTTCTGGAGCAGTTTCGAGTTCTGGTGCCGCCACTTGTTTGCCGTGTGACCTTTGGGTGTTTGTGGTTTAATCTCAGTGACTTTCAGTTCGTTCATCTGTAAAATGCGGGTCATATTAGCACTTCCCTCTTTGAATTGTTGCTGTTATAAATAAATTAGATAATAGCATAGGGCACTTAGTATAGTGCCAAACTTAACAATAAAAACTTATTTTTGTTAGATACTCTTCAGTTCACCTGCCCCTGGGTCCTGCCCACCAAACTGATTCTTGTCATATCTCTGATGCAGTAGAAAGTTAGCTAAGCAGGTCTCTTATCCTCTAAGAAACTCTACCTCTATTACCTCCGTCTCCTTTGTCAATAAAGAGGGGTTTAAAAATGCTCATGCTCCAACTAATCCTATGATGAGAGATCACAAGAAAGGCGCTTGGGGAGGACTGCATGGCAAATGTCCTTTGACCCGGAAAACGTCCGTATGATTTTTAGCCAACAGAGGCTGGCTACAAGCAAACGTTTTGGCATTGTCTCCTCTTTTGCAACTTTAACAAAGGGTTTTGTATATCTTGATTGTGCAATATTTAATATTTACCTCCCCTGAACTAGAGTCTGACAATTCTATCAAAAATATGATTTTTAAATGACTTTAAAAATTGATCCTGCCTAACGTTTATTTAAAGAATATTTTGAATATCGTGAAAATTTATTTGATTCGATAATTGCTCATTTTGGCATTTCACATGAAAAACAAAAGACTGTTTCCTGAGACAGCAGAACATGTTAGGTAAATGTTCTTTCTAGATAATAAGTTATAGAAAATGGAAAAAAGTCTTGTACCTTTTCTAAAAAACTATTTTGATGTAAATGCCAGGTATACATTGGCTGTAGTTAGAATTTATGGTACTTAATTAGCTCATATCCTCAGTGCTGTTTAAGTTTTCAAGGCATGTGTGACTAGGTCACAGCCCAAAGTAATAACACCAACAAAAGAAAGCCAGCACTGCCCATCCCACTTCAAAGCTGGATTATCCAGAATTGGTATGGATACATCCTTAGGCAAAAACAGGTATTGACTGGTACAACATTACAAAGGAACTACTTGTCATTCCTACCTCTAATACAAAAATAATTTCTGATGCAACTCCCTAAACAAACTCATTAAATTCTTTAAACAAATGTAATGAATCTCAAGACAGAGGAAATTTGGGCATATAAATTTTTCCCAGCATAGCTGAGACAAAAATATTCTCAGTATATAAAAAATGCTTCTCTACTCAATGCCTAGCAACCAACCCTGAGGAGAGCCAGGAAAATATGATTGAGCAATAATTTTTTTCTCCTGGCCCTCTACCTGAGACACTTACTGTCAGTAGTTTGGTAGTAAATATGGAAGTTAGGAACTCCCAGTCTCCTAGACTTGGTTACTGCCATATAAGCTCTGTATTCAAAATGATTTAATGTCTCCATATATGCCACATTCATGTGGTTTTACAAATGTAAAAATTGGTGAATATCTAAAATCACACTTAATATATTCAGTATAAAATATCGGTAAGTATTAGTGTGATTTGGTGGGTAGCCTTAGTTTTAATATATCTTAAGATGATATTTACTAATAAAAGGTAATACACTGACTTTTCAAATGCTGAATAAGTCGTAGAGAGCAAAATCTGTCTTAAGAGTATATTTGCTGGAAATGAGCATTAGAATAAATGTTTTCCCATAGGAAATAAGTGGGAATATTTATTAGGGCATCATTGTAATATGTTTCAAAACACTCTCTTCTGACCATCTGTCAGACAGGGAAGGCAAAGGAAAAAAGGAGACACTGTATAGCCCAAGGATTTTTAAAACTTCTGAGGTAATGAAAGACTTTACTCCTCATAAGAAATATGAGATTGGCCAACCAAATTGTGCATACAGGGACCTTAGCTACAAGTAAGTCTTTCACTGCAGCCTACATTTCCTCAAGACATTTAATGTCTGCATGTCTGTCCATCTCAGTTCAGCCCAGTATATAAGGAAAGGAGGTTAAGTGAGCCAACAAACTTATTGCACTAGGATGTTATGTCATATAACCTTTGTAATAATAGCCCTATCAAGATTTCACCCGTTTTATAAATGAGGAAATTGAAACTCCAGAAAGGGTAAATAACTCACCCAAGCTTATAAAGTCATTGTATGGAATAGCTAAGATTTGAATTTATTTCTGCCTCATCTCGAAACCCATGCTCTTCCCACTATATCACGTTGATTTCATGTTACCATCCATGGCAGAGGAACTTCATCAATCTCAATCACGTAATCTGATATAATACTCCAAACATTATATCCTTCTTATAAACCTGCTGATTAACAGTGTAGGTGAAGTTCCCCCTAACTGCCACCAGATTTGCTATCTTCCTCCTTTGAAACAGTTGGAAACATTTAATTGAAAATTTATCTCTTCATTTCTCCAATTATATCGTAAATTTCTTAGACCAGGCAATTTCATGTTCAAAAATCTGAACAGTTAGCCCTGGCTGGTATAGCTCAGTGGATTGAGCGTGGGCCTACGAACCAAAGGGTTGCTAGTTCCATTCCCAGTCAGAGTACATGCCTGCCTGGCCTGCGGGCCAGGTCCCCAGTGGGGAGCACGCGAGAGGTAACCACACATTGATGTTTCTCTCCCTCTCTTTCTCTGTCCCTTACTGTCTCTCTAAAAATAAAAAAATAAAATCTTTTAAAAAAATCTGAATAGTTAATATTTTCACATGGTTCAAATTTTAAGAAGAATTTTAAAAATACAATGAAATGAGTCCTTTGCCCACTAAACACCCAGATCTCCTCTCACAAGTAAACTTTACTATTAGGTTACTAAATATCCTTCTAGAGATTTTTGTGCATGTATAAGCGATTCCATACACGTCAATTTATATTTTGCCTGTTTAACACAAGCGACAGCATACTATACACACTCAGTAACTTGCTTTTTGTCGCCTGATTTATTCTAGAGGGTTGCCATGTCAGGATGTAGAGCTTTGTCATTCTTGTTTACTAATCCATGGTCGTCTGTTGACTAATCGTCCCATTTGTTTGTCCATTTCTGTAACGATTTCTGAAAACAGTCTTCATCAATCTCAGTTTTTAGGGGGAGAGGGGATGGTAGTAACAAACAATGCTGCAGATGGCTAACTTTCTAGACTTCTCTCATCCTACAGGCAGCACTGGACACATATTAGTTTAACTGAAAATTCATAAAATTACAACTGGACTGTAGCCTACCACTGTTTGAGCTATAGTTGAATATACCTGCAAACTGTCTAGCAACATCCAGGAGGTGGGCATACTTTTTTAAAATAAGAGGCTATGCCTGCAACTGGACTACCGCCACGATGAAGCAAGAAAATCACAGCATATTATTCAGAATGTTTGCTAGAGTTTATTCTGTTACTGAGCCTGCCCTTTTTGAAAAGGGGCAAAAATATATATATACACCAAAAAAAGAATGCCTCTATTTGCCCACTAGAAGTTCCATCCTTGCTGCCTGCTCAGCAAGAATGGAGCAAGTAAATGATACTGCCCCTTTTGATTATATACCTTTAGTGCCAGTACTGGGTATTTTTCAAACTTCTAATATTAATGAGTATATAAATATTTCTTATGGTGGAAATCACTCAGGCTTTAAACAAAGGGGGCAGGAAGGAGGAATTAACATCCACCTTGCTAGGGGCCCTGTCAGGATTTCTTCATTCTTGACCTGTTGGACAAAGGACAGCATGTCAAGGAGAATATGCATTGGGGTTATTGAGAGGAAGCAGGATTTCGTGGGAGCATCTCCAAGCTGGAAATCAGAAATATCAACTCTACTTTAGGTCATTGGTATATACATCTGTGTATGACACTCTTTGAACTAGGAAGTTTGTCCATTTGACCTTTAGAGGTATACTTTAAAGGTGCATAACTTCAGAAGCATTTCATATCACAAAATATTGTCAGTACTTCAAATCAAATAACATACATGCATAGACAAAGGATAGTAGGTTACACATAAAACCAAGATGTTAATAGTAATTATCTCTGGGTAAAGGAATTATACATAGATTTAATTACATATAGATTTATTAAATCTTTTTGAATATTTGTATTTTCTAGACTTTTTTAGGTTTTTCACAGTGAACATATACTTTTTGTATAATAAAAAAATTAAATGTTTCAAATAAGATTTGTGATTTTTTTTATCCTACCCAAGGACATTTTTTTTTCATTGCTTTTAGAGAGAGAGGAAGGGAGAGAGAAACATCAATTGGCTGCCTCCCTCGTATGCCCAGCCTGGGGATCAGGCCCGCAATCCAGACATGTGCCCTGACTAGGAGCGGGACCTGCAACCCTTTGATCATGGACGATTCTCCAACCTAGTGAGCCACACCGGCCAGGGCTGATTTATTTATTTTTTTAAAATCATTTTTTATTTTTCAATTACATTTAACATAAAATATTACATTAGTTTCAGGTATACACTCCAGTGATTAGACATTATATAAATTACCAAGTAATTGCCCTGATAAACCTAAGACCCATCTGACACCATACATAGTTATTAGAATATTACTGACTATATTCCCTATGCTTCACTTTACATCCCCATCACTATTCTGTAACAAATTTGTACTTCTTACTGCCTACACCTTTTTAACCCATGCCCCCAACCTCCTCCCATCTGGCAACTGTCAAAATGTTCTCTGTATCTATGAGTCTGTGTTCTGTTTGTTCATTTATTTTCTTTTTTAGGTTCAATTGTTGATAGATATACATTTATTGCCATTTTATTTGTATTTTCTTCTTCTTCTTCAAGAAGACTGTTTAACATTTTATGTAATACTGGTTTGGTGGTGAGAACTTTAACTTATCCTTGTCTGGGAAGTTCATTATATGTCTTTCAATTCTAAATGATAGCTTTGCTGGGTAGCATAATCTTGGATGTAGGTCCTTGCTTTTTATCACTTTGAATATTCCTTCTCAATCCCTTCTGGCTTGCAGAGTTTCTGTTGAGAAATCAGCTGACAGTCTTACGGGAGCTCCCTTGCAGGAAACTTAACTGCTTTTCTCTTGCAGTTTTTAAGATTCTCTCTTTGTCTTTAACTTTTTGCATTTTCATTATGATGTGTGTTGGTGTAGGCTTTTTTGGTTCATCTTGTTTGGGACTCTGCTTCCTGGACTTGTATGTTTAGTTCCTTCACCAGGTTACAGAACTGTTCTGTCATTATTTTTTCAAATAGGTTTCCAATATCATGCTCTCTCTTTTCATCTTCCAACACCCCCATAATGTGAATGTTGGTACATTTGAACTTGTCCCAGAAGCTCCTTACACCATCTCCATTGTTTGTTATTCTTTCTTCTTTTTGCTGTTCTGATTGGGTGTTTTTTGCTTTCTTTTATTCCAAATCACTGATTTGATTCTCAGCATCATCTACTCCACTGTTGATTCCCTGTAAGTTATTCATCATTTTAGTTAAGGTATCCTTCATTTCTGTCTCATTCCTTTTTGTGATTTCTCTGTCCTTTTTTTGTGCTGTTGAAGTTCTCACTAAGTTCCTTGAGCATCCTTATAAACCATTGTTTTGTACTCTGTATCTGGTAGTTTGTTTGCCTCCATTTCATTCGATTCTTTTTCTGGAGATTTCTCCTGTTTTTTTTTGTTTGTTTTTTTCATTTGGGACCTATTTCTTTGTCCCCACATTTTGGCTGCTTCCCTGTTTGTTTCTATATATCAGGTATGTCTCCTGGACTTGGTGGGATAGCCTTGTGTAGTAGGTGCCCTGGAGGGCCTAGGTGCACAGCCTCCCCAGTCACCCATGCTGGGCACTCCAGGTGCACCCCTGTGTGGACTGTGTGCACTGTCCTATTGTAGTTGAGCCTCGATTGCTGTTGGCATCACTGGGAGGGATTGACTGCCAGGCTGATTGGCTGCAAGGACCCTCTGTGACTACAGAAGAGGAGCTGCTATGCAGGGGTTGACCCTATGGAGCAGGACTTGCTTCAGTGGGGCTTTGGTGCTCACCAAGTCCGCCTCTTGAGTGTGTCACTTATGGAAGTGATGAGGTTGTTTCATCCTATCTGACATAGTCTGAAGCTGTCCATTGTGTACACTAGGGCCTCGTGGGAGGTGCAAGGTCAGCCACCACCTGTGCCCTGACTGGGGCCACCCAGCATGAGCTACAGAGCAATCTGCAGGTTGCTGCTGCTTGTGCTGGGCTTGGAGGTGACCAGGAAAGGCCATCACTGGCTGCTTCTAGGGCCAAGCTGGGCCTGGGGTCACTTAGCAAGAGGTATGGGGCTTGCTCAGGCTGCATGCTGCTTGTTAGGAAATTTTAGGACAGTCTAAAGCATGAGGCAAAAGAGGCCAATTGTATGGAAAAGCCACTGGAAACAGCTTGGGTGGGCCCACAAGTTGGGTGCAGCAGGTCTTGGGGAGTCACCAACTCAGGGCAGACAAGTGTGAGCTATGTTGATGGAGACTCAGATATGGTGCCCACCTGTCGGCTCTGTGGGAGTGGGGTCTCAGAAAAGGAAAAATGGCCTCTGCCAGCACTTCTGTCTAGCACAAAGCTGCCCTTCCAGCTCTCTCCCTGATGCCAGATAATTCAGTTCCAACCCATTGTGTCCCTGGTTTCTTTCAAGCTGCTGCTCTGGCCCTGGAGCTCAGAGGGAGTGATTCCAAGTACATTCATGGGCAGGCCCTTTCAGAGGAACTGCATGGGACTATAGAAGCCCTGTCTCACTGAGCTACAAACTCCACTGGGTTTTACAACCAGAAATTATGGGGACTTCTCTCAGGGCACTGGAACCCTGGGCTGGAGGGCCTGGTGTGGGGCTGGGACCCTTCACACCTCAGGGGAGACTTCTACAGCTGAGATATCCCACCTAATTTTTAACCACTACAAATGGATGTGGGACCAGCCTTGTCTGTGTCTCCGCCACTCCAACCAATCTTGATCTGGCTTCTTTAAATCCCTAATTGTACTTCCATTCAGCTAGATTTCAGGCAGTTCTGAATGATGGTTATTCTGTAGTTTAGTTGTAATTTTGATATGGTTGTGGGAGGATTCGAGTATTATATTTACCTACACCACCATCTTGACTGGAAGTCCAGTTTTGTAATTTTTTAAACTGTTCACTCAACCAGCATTTATTCAATTCCTACTATGCATAGCACTGTGCCAAGAGCGTAGAGAAAATGTAAAAGAATCAGAATATTTTCTGTATTTCCTTTCAATTACATTGATGAATGTACTTATTAATTGCTGATTAGGTGGAAAGAATGCACATGGAATAATAGAGAATACCTTTTAAAAAATAGAGAATGCCTTTAAACAACAGAAAATCAAATTCAAGACAGTATAATTATTTTACAGTGTTGAGTAAGTGGGAAGTAGAAGAAAACTCAAAATGGAGTGATTTTATTTCAGAAAAAGCTTTGATTATGATCACTTTGAGGTAGGACACTGACTGAGGGAAATAGAAGAGATAAAGCATTCCAAATGGAAAGGAATGTTAGGAATGATGACAAAGAATTGAAAGTCTTCCAACTGTGTGTCAGGATGGTAAAAAGACTAACTTGGTTAGTTCAGAGAAATTGGAAAGGGGATTAAATAAATTTACATAAATGTTGAAGACTGGACTGAAGACTTTCAGTTTGGTTGGATAGGCCTCCCACCATAGATCTTGAAGAGCAAAATTACCGCGATAAAAATTGTTAGAAGAGCCCTGGCTGGTATGGCTCAGTGGCTTGAGCGCCAGCCCGTGAACCAAAGGATCACTGGTTTGATTCCCAGTCAGGGCACATGCCTGGGTTGCAGGCCGGGTCCCCAGTGGAGGACATGCAAGAGGCAACCACACACTGATCTTTCTCTCCCTCTCTGTCTCTTTCCCTTCCCCTCGCTCTAAAAATAAATAAAATCTTTTAAAAAAAATTGTTAGAAGAAGATTACGATTGTTGTTATTTTGGCTTTGTTGTGTGAGTCGGGTTGGAATAGGAGATACTGTAGTCTAGGAAACAAGCAGTCGTGATGTTACATTTAGTCCAGGTGTGAGGTAATGAAGGCCTGGATCAGAAGAGTGGCCACCTGAATGCAGGAAAAGGAGCTGTCAGCAAGCATAAAGAGTCGGAGTGACTTGGTGCCTGATTAAATGTGGGGAACAAAGAAGTATGAGAACAAAAGTTACTCCAGAGGAATCAAATACAAACTTTCTGAAGAGAAACGTGGCTTTGTATATCAAGATCCTTTCTTTAAATTTTTATTTCCACCTATTAGAATGGCTAAAATCCGAATAAATGACAATGCCAGTTGCTGGCAAGATGCAAAGCAACAGGAATTCTCTCATAGCTGGTGAGAATGCAAAATGGTGCAGCCACTTTGGAAGTTTGGAAATTTCTTATAAAGCTAAAGATAGTCTTACTATACAATCTACAATCGCACTCCTAGGTATTTACCCCCTGATTTGAAAACATAAGTCCACATAAAATTGTGCTTGTAAATATTTGTAGCAGCCCTATTCTTAATCACCAAAACCTGGAAGCAACCAAGATGTTCTTTAATAAGTGAATAGATAAATTGTGTTATAGCTATACACTGGAATACTATTCAGTAATAAAAAGGAATGTATTATCAAGCCATGCAAAAGTGTAGATGAATTTTATTTTTTAATTAAATTTATTGGAGTGGCATTGGTTGTTAACGTTATATGTTTCAAGGGTACAATTTTATGACACATCGTCTGTATATTGCATTGTGTGCTCACCACACATAGTCTAGTCTTCCCTGCCCTCTCCATCCTCCTCTCAGCCATTCCCCTTTGGTAACCTTCATGCTCTTGTGATATAGATGAATTTTAAGTGCATGTTGCTAAGTAGAAGAAGTCAGTCTGAAAGGGTACATATTGTACGGTTCTGTTTATATGACATTCTGGAAAAGGCAAAACCATGGAGCTGATAAACAGATCGGTGACTGCCGGTGGCTGGGGTGGGAGAGGGGTTGAATAAATGAAGCACAGGGAATTTTTTAGGGTAATAAAATTCTGTATGATACTGTGTTTTGTATGATATAGTAATGGTAAATATATGATACTGTGTATTTGTCAGAACCCATGGAACTTTATGATACAAAGTGAACTTTAATGTGTGAAATTTTTTATATTTCTTTTTTTGTTGTACTTTTTCCATTACCATTTATTACCTTTATACCCCCCTCCTCACAATCACTACACTGTTGTGCATGTCTGAGTCCTTTTTGTGTTTTGCTCAATCCTTCCACCTCATAGCCACTCCCCCGAGAGTTGTCAGCCTCCTCTGTATTTGTCTGTCTCTATATTACTTGTTGTTCATTAGATTTCACATATGAGTGAAATCACATGATATTTGTCTTTCTCTAACTGGCTTATTTCACTTAGCGTAATGTTCTCCAGGTCCATCCATGCTGTCACAAATGGTAACATTTTCTTCTTTTTTTACGGCAGAGTAGTATTCCATTATGCAAATGTCCCATAGTTGTTTTCGTGCATCTACTGATGGACCCAGGCTGCTTCCATATACTGGCGATTGTAAATAATGCTGCAGTGAACATAGGGGTACTTACGTTCTTTTGAATTAAAGTTTTGCATTTCTTTGGCTAAATTCCCAGCAATGGAATCACTGGGTCATAAGGCAGTTCCATTTTTAATTTTTTAAGGTATCTCCATACTGCTTTCCACAGTGGCCACACCAATCTGCATTCCCACCAACAGTACCAAAGGGTTCCCCTTTCCCCACATCCTCACCACCACTTGTTTGTTGATTTATTGATGGTAGCCTGACAGGTGTGAGGTGATAGTTCATTGTGATTTTAATTTACATTTCTCTGAGGATTAGTGACGTTGAACATCTTTTCATATGTCTGTTGGACATCTGTTTATCCTCTTGGGAGAAGTGTCTATTCAGGTCCTTTGCCAATTTTCTTAATTGGATTGTTTGGATTTTTTGGTGTTGAGTTTTATAAGTTCTTTAGAAATTTTGGATATTAGCCCGGGCTAGTGTGGAACAGTGGATTGAGTGCCACCTGCGAACCAAAGGGTTGCTGGTTCGATTCCCAGTCTAGGGCACATGCCTGGGTTGTAGGCCAGGTCCCCAGCAGGGAGCACACGAGAGGCAACCACACATTGATGTTTCTCTCCCTCTCCTTCTCCCTCCCTTCCCCTCTCTAAAAATAAATAAGTAAAATCTTTTAAAAAATAATAAAAATAAAATGAAATAAATGTTAATAAAAGAAATTTTGGATATTAACCCCCTGTCAGATGTACCAGCAAATATGTTCTCCCATTCAGTGGGTTGTCTTTTTATTTTGTTGATGGTTTTCTTTGCTGTGCAAAACTTTTTAGTTTGACATAGTCCCATTTGTTTATTTTTTCTTTTGTTTTCCTTGCTTGAGGAGGGGATATATCAGAAAAAATATATGAGCAATGTTTGAGATTTTACCGCCTGTGTTTTCTTCTGGGACTTTTATGGTTTGGGGTCTAACATTTGTCTTTAAAAATCATTTAGTATATTAGGGAATTCTGGAATGGAATGAAGGCTATAACAAAAGAATCTAATTGTATCATAAATTTGTGAAACAACCTCATTGAAGGGAGTGAAAGAAAAAGGTACTGAAGTACGTAACTCTGGAAATGAGTGGTGGCTGTAAGACCAAAGGCAAAGGGGGCAGCACGTAAGAACTGTACTGTAAAACTACAGTTGTTTCCCGTGGAGACATACATTAACAGTTTGGAAACCACTATGTATGTGTACTGAAATTGAACAATTATATAAATGGATGGCAGATGCTAGGGACATAGTTTCTCACCGTTAAAATGAGAGATTACAGATTAGCAAACAGAGGAGGCTAGATGATCCATGGGGTAATGGATTAGAGTTGGAGGCATCAGTATGAACTCACATTTAGTTTATTATAGTTACAAGTGGATACATGTAAAAACATGTGTAGATATATGTATATATATGCAGATAGTATACATACATATTTTTCCTTGCTCTGTCAGCTGAGCAGACCTAGAAACAATGACACTCCAGTAGCAACATTCAGGCCTTGTACCCAGATCTTGGTTATTAATATCATTCTCCAGTAAAAGGAATCATGGCTTGTTGGAG
Source organism: Macrotus californicus (assembly GCA_007922815.1). Taxonomy (NCBI): domain Eukaryota; kingdom Metazoa; phylum Chordata; class Mammalia; order Chiroptera; family Phyllostomidae; genus Macrotus; species Macrotus californicus. Next base: position 15,752 of record VMDR010021894.1, read on the forward strand.
AAAAATGGCTGATTCTGGGATGGAGCAGGCAGCACACAAGCTGGGCCTGGAGCATCTTACAATGCCAGAAAGTAGGGAGGTGCTAAACACACCCACACATGGGAATGCACATGTATATAAACACACACACAATAATGAGGGTATATCAAAGAGATACAGGAGCTAATTGAGAGCTGTCAGTAGCCAAAGCTGAAACATTTGAGCAAATAAATAGTATTGGATTACAACCTGAAGTAAACATCAATATTCATGAGTCCATCTGAATATAAATAAATGATTGAATAAATAAATGGGGAGAATAGATAAATCTTCCATTAAAAAGAATTTCAAATTTATGTAGATACTCTGCCCTCAAGGAGGTGGAGCATTAACTCCCCTCTCCTAAGTGTGGGCTGTGCAAAGTGACGTTCTTCCAAAGAGTCCAGTATGGAAGTTGGGGGTGAAAAAACTTTATAGTGGAGAAACCTGGCAGACACTGCCTCGGCCAGGTGATGAACAACAGCGATAAGTCATGTTGATAGTATGTACCCTTGATACTGTGTGCAGGAAAAGTATGAGAAACTGTCACAGTCAAGAGGAGACTAAGGAAGCTTGATGACTAAATGTAATATGGTATCCTGGATGGGGATCCTGAAACAGAAAAGATGTGAGGTAAACATAAAGGAAACCTGATAAGTATTGATCTTACTTAATAATAACATATCAATTAGCTAATAATAATGTATCATTGTTGGTTCATTAATTGTGACAAGTGAACTATTCTAATATAATATGTTGGTAATTGAGGAAACAGGGTAT
>VMDR010021895.1:0-16560 GCA_007922815.1 Macrotus californicus
ATAGAAGAGAATAAAGAAAGGATGTTGAAGCTGGAGAGCTACTGGATCGAGGCTCAGACGCTGTGCCACACGGTTAACGAGCACCTCAAAGAGACGCAGAGCCAGTACCAGGCCTTGGAAAAGAAGTACAATAAGGCCAAGAAGCTGATCAAGGACTTCCAGCAAAAGTAAGCAGCTTCTGGTGACTAAAGGGTGCTTGTGTGCATGGAGAGAAGGCTCGTATCCAGTGACATTTTAATGTCTAGTGGAAGAGAAAAGATCACCTCAGAGTCACCACCCTAGGAAGCACAGTTAAAGCAAAAACTAGAGACTAAGTTTCAGAACGCACTGCTATTATTCTTTTCATAGGAGGTTATGTTTTGTTTATTTTAATCATTTTTTGAAAACCAGTTACAACATGAAATTTTCTTTTGGTCATTAATCATTAATAGGAGCTGTTAAAACATCTGAATCTCTGGCCTTTTTGCAACATCCCTGTGATTCAGAAGCAGGAGAATGCGTGCAAAGCAGCAGTCGGGGCCTTGCCGAGGCTGTTTCTGTCTCTGTTCTTATAAGCGGTAACTGCAGAATTTTCCCATGGCAGGTAGAATAAATATTGACCAGCAAGACCCTATGCCCTGCCATTTCCCAGCGGTAAGAGAGACCATCACCACACATTCTGCTCTTGAATTTCAACAGCTCTTTCTGAGCTAATGCTGCTTTGCCTCCATCTATTGGATGTTGGTATAATTTCAGGGAGACTGACCAAGGAGATTTTTACTGGGATTTTTCATCAGTTACTTCTGGCTAACTAGAACAATAAAAAGTAATGTCAGTATCTCTTCTGGCCATGCCAAGCCTTCACTATATAAAAGAAAATGCTGTAGAAGTAAAATATAAAAATAACAAAGTTAAAAAAAAGGCAAATGGGAGCCGGCACAACTCTTCTTAACACACTGAATTTTAGGGCAGTTGCAGATTTTAATTAAACAATAAGCCCTGGCTTGTGTGGCTCAGTGGATTGAGTGCCAGCCTACGAACCAACAGGTCGCTGATTCGATTCCCAGTCAGGGCACATGCCTGGCTTGCAGGCCAGGCCCCATTGATGCTTTTTAAAAAATTAAAAATAAATCAAATAAAATGGAAATTATAGTCTAAAAATGTTTGAAAGGAAGAAATTGCTCTTTATAACTGTTAATTCAGCACATCACTATTTTAATTTTTCTTGCCAAACATATCATAAACTCTAGTTCATGTAATAACTTTATAATAAGTTTTGCTAAATTTGCATTCTATATTCCAGGCTGTCAAAGTGGAGATGTTTCTCCTTCTCCCCGATTATCCTCAGTTGTGTGAGTGACAGCTCCCCTTCTGCTCTTCTGACCCTCCCAGCCCTTTTCCACTGTCATTCATAGGAAACCGTCTTATAATTATCTTTCACCATTCAGTTCCATGTGCTTACTAGGTGTATCACTTTGTACATGCAGAATTGTATCCACCTGGCATGTAATTATCTCCACTAAATTACTCAAGGGTGGGTCAGTAGTTTATCAGCTCCTATCCAAAGATGTGTGGGCGCTCTAAAATCTGGAGATACAAATGAAAAGCATAGTAAGTAGAATCAAAGCATTTTTATTTGCTTTGTGATCCTTTAAAATGTTTTACTTGCTGTCATTGCTATGTACCTTTTCTCTAACTGTGATTGAATTTTCTTTAAATAGCTGTATTTATTACACCACTGCAGTTTATTGCTTTCAAAAAGAACTTCCATATGTTTTCTCATTTTTTGAGTGCTTGATGCAATCAGACCTATTGTTTTCTTCTTAAGAGAACTTGATTTCATCAAGAGACAGGAAGCAGAAAGAAAGAAAATAGAAGATTTGGAAAAAGCTCACGTTGTGGAAGTTCAAGGCCTACAAGTACGGGTGAGTTATGTGATCAAAGCCACTTAATAATAGGGTAGATTTGCCCGGTCCTTGGAGAGAAGTGCTGGTTTAGAGTTTTATAAACGGACTTTTTTCCCCTTAGATTAGGGATCTGGAAGCTGAAGTGTTCAGGCTACTGAAGCAAAACGGGACTCAAGTCAATAATAACAACAACATCTTCGAGAGAAGAACGTCTCTTGGTGAAGTCTCTAAAGCAGATGCCATGGAGAACTTGGACGTCAAGCAGATGACTTGTCAGGATGGCCTGAGTCAAGGTTTGTTTAGCCTGCCCACAAACATTGTTTTCACTGACTATGAAATGTGGCTGTACATTCTTTTTCTTATCCAGAGTTTTAAAAGCTGAAAATGCCTTCCTGCCATGGGAAAGAAGAAAAGGTTTATCAAAATAAGAATTTATTATTTAGTGCTCTTCTTATATCAAAAATAAATGCTATGATGTAAGGAAACAAAATTCCAACTTAAGCAAGCCAAATACTTTAAAACCTTCATAATGTAGATAAACTTAATCAACTGCTTTAAAGTGATAGCTCATCCCATCTGGATCGAGCTATATTACTTTGATTCTAATTAGTAAGGCTTGAAATGTTTAAATCACAAGAGATCTTTTCCATAACATCAGAAGGCTGACTACTTCCTTCCAGCTCTTGGAATTCATTGAGTTAGGAAGTTCTGTATAAGTTTTGTGCTTTTCTCTTGCTGCCCTATATATAATTCTCATTCTTGCATTCTGTCGGAGACCAAAGACCAAAGCACTGGACACATTTTCTATATTAATGGTTGTCTCCTTTCATACACCAGCCGTAAATAAATCACCGATTTTCTCACACACCTATGCACCCAGACATAAATTGTGTGTATATGAATGTGAGTGAGTGTTTTGGTGTCTATAGTCCATATACAAATTAGAAAATGTATAAGAATTTGTCCTTATAAATACACAGGAGGATGTTAAATTCTGGGTTAAAATAGCTACCTGGCGGGCCTGGGACAGAGGGGCTGGAAGAACGTGCAGCAGCAATGCCGTGAGAGGGCTGGCAGGCCCAGACAAGCTGGCCCTGGACATGCAGCACGGCTCTGCTCGCCGCTCAGCTGCTTCACTCGATGGTCTTTCCCACCGTTGTTGGGATATTAAAATTTCTCCAGTGAGACTTTTTTATAAACAAGTGTTTAGATCATATTGTTAACTTTTAGAGTAAAACTCTTAGACATTAAAAATGAAAAGTATTGGAAATCTTCATTTAAAACTAAAGTGATATCTAGAGATTTGCATCCATTCACTGAGCTTATATTCTTTTTCTGGGTTTTCTCTTAATAAGATATAATCTGTGTATAATGCCTCCTGGGCAGCTTAAATTCAAGTATTTAGCTCCAGCATTCCCACTCACTGAAGAGCCGTGTGACTTCATTAAGGTCCTTGAACTCAGCGGGTTGGTTTTACTACGGATCCTATATAAATAGCAACACTTCTTTCTCCCCCACCCCTGAGTGTATGGAGGCTGTAGGACTGACTGAGTCTTCAAGGTGAAAGAAAGCAATTTTATTAGAGCTTTTATAGAATTGCAATTTTTATATCTGGAACTTTGTAATATTGGTTTTTAAAATAGAATTTCAGAATCAAACCAAAATTTTTTCCCATTTTTGAATATTTTAATTCTTAAAAGCAGTTGTGCTCCACAGCACAGGTAGGCCTTGCCGTGGCGTTTGCACAGGTGTGGTCCGTAACCAAGACCTTCCCAGAGGCCGTGTCCCTTCTGCTCAGCTCTTTCGGCTCAGAAATCTGTACCTTGTCAAACATGTAGTTAATGATATTTATGAAATTACATGACTACAGAAGATCAACAAACTGCACTATTAACATGCCGGTTTGGATCAAAACCTTACATTTCTTCTGCACCCAGTTTCCCTTCTACACCCTCCGTTTTGCCATGTAATTATCAGTTTCCCTAGCAACACTGTCGGTTCCCAGTGAGATGCGGAGAAATCCGCCCGTGGTCGTGCGGTAGAGGCAGAATCAGCCATCTCAGGCATTAGTGCTAACACATCAAGAGGCGCTCTTCCGGCTTTGCTGCCAAGGACAGTCAGTGATAAATCTCCTTGAATTTCAATTGCTTGATCACATAAACAAAATGGCTTGGTCAGTAGCTAGATAAGAATGCTTTAGAAAGCATTTTTCTAAATTGATCCTTCGCTTCTGTTGCTAGGGAACAGTGAAGTCCTAGAGGCTTAGAAAAGGAAATAAAACGGTGGAACAGACACAGACCAGGCAGCACTGAAGGACCCCCCAGCCCCGTCTCCAACACACGCCTTGTTGCAGCAGGGAGCATGCACTGGCTGCCTTCCTCCGTTCTGCCGGTTCCTGCCCCTTAAACTCAATGCTCTGCACCAATCCCCCCCCCCCCCCCCCCCCCCCCCCCCCCCCCCCCCCCCCCCCCCCCCCCCCGCCTGGGTACTGTCCAGTTCTGATTTGCTTCCCAAGCACTGGATGTTTTATTGATTAGCGTACTTTCAGGCCGTGAGGCAGCTCCATGAAGCAAAAGGATTATCAAGTATAAGTCAGTGAAAATGATGTTTGAATGAAATAGTGAAAGAAAGAGCAGGGGGCGTGAAGGGCTCAGAAAGGAAAGGAGGACCGGAGAGCAGATGAGCAGCCGCTCCCTCATTTGCACTCCCGTTCTTCTAGGACAGAGCATCCCAGGGGAAGGGTTAATTGTGTGACTCTCCATATCAAACTCCTATAAATTTTTCAGTGGTAAAACCATTTTTCAAACCATGTACAAATTTACCACATGAAAATTATATCTCAACCTCATTTGTTTGGTTTTCCCTGTAAACTAAGCCCACTCAAATAGCTCATTAAATTTTTGATAGAAGATATGTACACCTTTATTATTTAATACATTTGAATGCTTTTTTCTTATCGTAACACATAAAGCAAATATAACAATTACTTTTTCACTGGGAGCCTTAACACACCTTAAATCCCTGTAGCTTTGTGACGGTGTTGTGGTCCAGGGTCATTTTACATGTGTTCCAGAATGTGAGAGAGAGTTTTGCCCCGCTGCCACGTTGAGTGTTTGTCATTTCTCAGTGCCTGAGTAACTCTGAGTAACAGTTTTCTAAGTTGTATCTGAGTGCCCTGGAGTGACTAGTTATGTCAGCCCTGGACTGAAAGCAGAGGACAGGCATGCTGGAGAGATCGTGGTAGGAAAAAGGGTCACAGTCAGTTTGATTAGATTCCCTAGAACAGGCACTTAACAGGCTCTTCCTAAGCTTCCACTTATTCCAGGATTATTATGATGATACTGTTCTCAGCTTCACGTATTTTAAAGGCGGTTTGGCAGTGAAAAATATGCATATTCTATAGAGATACTGAAAGGAGGGCTAGGACTGATAGGCAGAAATTATGTGAAGGCAGATTATGTAAGTGCCATTCCTTTAGAAAAGTTATCTTGAACACTGAGAGCACACTGACTTGTAACAGGAAGGGTGGCCACTCGGTAGAAATATTGGTGTTTGGGCCTGTGAAATATATAGTAGGTTACGTGATTTGAGGATGGCTGGGATCAACGGTAAGGAAGCTAAAGGGTTTCATGTAAGAATAATAAATAGAAGACAGATTTTCGGAAATGAGAGGGAGTTTGAAGAAAAGAAAAACATGGATAAAATCAGAATAGTCTTTTCCTGATTTGTTGACTGTAGGTTAAAGGTGGAGCCTTGTGTTAGTGATGTGCCATCAGATGTTCTTGAAGTAACTGTAGGCTTTCCGTGCCTGAGGAAGAGTCTGTACTCACTTCTGTGAGCATTGTGACCGATTCACAGTGTTGAGGCACAATGGGGGCTGCGTCATGTGTTACCAATGTAGTCCGAGGATCTCTGTGATTTCTTTACAAGATACCAATTATCACAGCAACAAAAAAGATAAGGTAGCTAATATGAATTCAACAAAAGAAGCTCAAGACCTGTGGAAAAAGACATTCAAGGAGACCTACATAAATCAGAGAGGTGGGAAGCTTCAATACTGTAAAAAACACCATTATTCCAAATTAATCTATATGTCCCATACAGTTTCAGTTAGAATTTAAATAGGATATTTATTTATTTGTTTATTTATTTATTTATTTTAGAGCTTAACAAGTTGTTTCTAAAACATATATGGAACAACACTTGGCCCAGAGTAGTCAAGATACTCCTAGAGATGCCAGGATTCATTGTGAAGTGATGGTGACTGGGACAGTGTGGTGCAGCCCCACCACTGACAAGTAGACCAGCACCACAGAGTAGAGTCTGGAAACAGACCGATCCACTTACGCCCATCGGAGAATAATACAGAGCTGACTCTGCAGGTCAGGGGAGAGAGGTAGGTTGACAAGTGGTCCTGGGAACATTTAGCCTTCACATAGAGGAAAATGAAGTTGATCCGCCTCATAGCGTTCATGAAATGGATTCCAAATGGATTAAAGATTCAAATATGAAAGGCAATATTTAAACCCTTTAGAAGAAAATGTAGGAGAATGTTTACATGATTTCTTAAGACACAAAATTCCAAATCATATAAAAGGTTGATAAATTTGACCACAGTAATATTAAGAAAATCTGAATCTTCAAAAGACACTATAAAGAATTTGGAAAGAGAAGCCAAAATTGAGAAAACATATTTGTAGCCCATAGAATTAAGAAAAAGGGTTGTTATCCAAGATATACTAAGAACTCACACCAGTCATAGGAAAACAGAACTAAATGGACAAAAGACAGAAACAATCAGTTCACAGAAGAGAAAACTCAAGGTTGGCGAACATCTGTCAACATCAACGTTATTAGTAAACATCAAGTGACTGGCAAAGATAGTTTCATAGTAACCTATGATTGCTAGCATGTAGGAAAAAAGGGAAAACTCAAACAACCGTTTTTGTTAAAACAATTTGGTATTATCCAGGAAAGTGAAAGATGTGTACATTCCATGGCCCAGTCAGTTCACTTCTGTCTGTATGGACGCTCTCTGGGAACTTGCCGGGGCACACTGAAAGACAAGTTCAGAGTGTGGAGCCACATTGTCTGTACTGGCTGCAGTGTAGAGCCAGCCCTGACCATACCCTTCAACTTGAGCCACCAGCCAGAAACATGATTTGCAGAATATTATGTACAGTTCATTAGCATGTACATAAAGTTAAAAAGCAAGCAAAATTGATCATCATGTTCTTTAGGGATACTTTGTGGGATAATTAGGAGAAAAGAAATCAAAGGTTACAACTAGAAATGGGGCACAGCGAGGGCTTCCAAAGTACTAATTTTGTTTTCTTAGGCTTGATGAGTAGTATCTTTTTTCCTCCTTTTTCTATGAGGTACACATATGATATAAATTTTTGTAGACATAAAACATTTTAACATAAAAGTTTAACTAGCATAATTGAAAGATGGGAATGCAAACCACAAAAGATATTTTTTAGACTTAAAATATTAATCTAAGATTTAGTAAGAAAAAAAAAAGCCAGCACTTGCAGACTTTTACGCCCATGAAGTGCCTGAGGTCACTGGGCTCCTCCAAGAGATCATTTCTGCCCTGCTGAGGCTGCAACCTGTGTTACCTTTGTCCTCTGTGCCTCCCCCCACCCCCTGCCCCCACCTCCGAGCCCTCCGGGAGGGTGGCTTCTTCAGATACCTGTGGCTGTGAGGCCAGGCCAGACCCTGGCCACAACATCTCCTTAATTTCCTGATAGAGTCTGAGAGGACATTGAGCACATCCACTTTTAGCACTGGAACCCAGAATTTTACAGTAAAGTTAAAGGCACAATGAAAACCAGAATTCATTCATCAGAAAGTCTTTGAAAGGGAAGGGGATGCTCGCACTCTGTTGTCAGGAGCGTCTTACACGGCAGCGTCAGACGCAGGGCAGTGAGGCGGCTGTCCTGTGACGTCGCAGGTTGGTCTGGACTGGGGCGAGGAGAATTCCGGAGTGCAGCCGAGCTTCCTTTGTCGTGAGTTCAGATGCAATTTCTCGGTAAACTTTCACAATTTTCATTTTTTCCAGAACAAATTATCTTTAACAACTCAATCTCTGATAAATAATTTTGACCACGAGATATTATTGAATTGTACTAATTAAAGGGGGAACATTCCCAGTAAATCACTGTGGAAGATTTTAATGAGCCCACCAAGTGAATGCGAAATCAATGCTTATTGATTGTTTTTTGGCATGTCATTAAACCCAAAACCTGTCTTCTTGCTCGAAACACAAAGCACCTAAAGCGCCCTAGTAAAGTTTTGTGTAAGTTTTGTGCTTGTCTTTGTGTTAGCCAGAGAGGCTTTTGCTGCCAAATCAGCAAGGCGTTCAAAGGAGGCATCTAGTTGCAAAATGACAACTCTCCCTAGTTTATATTTCTCACTGCATCTCCACAAGATCATGGATGTCACCAGACCCTGTGGTCCCAGCGAGGTACAGGAAGATAACCTGAAGTTGTTTTGATAGAAAACAAGTTATTTTGTCAGAATGAGCTTCAGCTTAGTTATTTTCTATCTATTTTAGGGAAAGTAGGCTACTTTATGTTTTATTTTGGCTTTTGGGTCGAGCTATAAGCTACATTATGATCTTCTGGAAGTAAAGACCATTTTCACCCAGATGTGGGATATAGCCCCTTTTCAAGAAAACTCCACAAGCTATTCTGAAATGTTTCTTGCATTTTATAAATATGCTCTGGTTCAACATGGAACTCTAATTATATAGACTGGAAGACGCCACGTTGTTATGCTAAGGTGAACTGACTGAAAGAGGAGGCTGGGGCCAGAAAGGGGGTATGAACAGAGGAAGGAGAAGAGGGTGCACGGGGTGGTTGGTGTGTGAAGTGCAACCCTATAGCTTGGGACGGGCCACACATCCCACTTAAGGTTCCTGCCAGCCAAGAGGGAAACCCGGTCAATCGTGAGGTTAAAGCACCTGTAAAATAAAACTCAACAATGGGCAGCTCCTTCTGGAATTAGGATCAGAAAATTCTCTTTGTGTATATGGTTTTGAACAGTGTGCCAAACACATTGTTTCAGTAGTTACAGTACCTAGATCGTGAAGATTTTCAATAGTAATGTGGGCACTAACCTCAGGTTTAACTCAGTTCCTCTAAGTGGACATAAAATAATATTCTACTGTACTGGCATACTGTATAGTAGTTATATCTGAGACCTAGAGGAAATTCCACTTATGAGGAGACTTAAGAAACATTAGGAAGTAGATATACCAAAAAACTCTATTGCTTGTGAATTTTTTGATGAAACAGAAGGGTTTGGGGGCATCAAAAAAGCCATCTGGATTTTTATTTTGGTTTTAAAATTGTTTGATTTATTCAGGTTGCAATTTCAAAGACCTAGTTTTTTAAACATTAAAATTTGGCTTATAAATCACTATTAACCGTTTGAGTCCCAGGGGGTATTGTCAGCAGCGCGATCGCGCTGCTTGGGACTCAAACGGTTAAGGAAACTTTGGATAATATTTAGTTCCTATTTGCAAACTTAGCTTAGTGAATATCTACATTTAAACTTACATTTATAAATTTGTTATGTTTGATTTCCTTTGTAAAGTACTATTATTAGCAACTGACAGTCTTCATGAGTGCTTAAGGAATTCTTATACATATATTACATTATGCTTACAAGTTTTCTTAAATCTTCTAATGCTATACATATCTTGGTCTTACTGTGGTCAGAAGGTACTTTCCCATGGCTTCCGCTGCCAACAGCTGTCATCTCAGATAACTTAGGTTATGTTCCACCTAAGGCATAAAAGCCCTATGCTAATCAAGGAAGTTATAGTATTAAAATATATAATTTGGGGAGTTGCCTAAGTAGCACACGTGGGATCACTAATGTCCAGAGACTTTTGACTGAGAAACTGATTAGTCCTGTAGTCAGCCTTGAGTGAGAACACAGAACCCTCTTTCCTGTGGTCATGTCAAAGACACTGCAGTGTCCTGAAGACTTTTACATGTCCCGCCTTCCGAGACCCGACTTTTGCACATGACCTCACAGTTCTACTTGCTGAAGTCTGCAGTTCCCAACCAGGTAGATTTTCCCTTTCTTTGAATTTTAGGTTATACTGATCTTTTCTATCAGATTTTACAGCTATCTGACACTGAAGGACTCCTAACATTTAAATGCCTTTGTCTGTTTTCTTCTTTTATATTCTGTATCTTTTCATAGTCTGTGAGTCAAGCATCTCTTCTAAGAATTTCAAATGGTACATGGCGGGATCTAGGATAGCTCACCGAGTTTTTTCCCGACTCACAGCCGCTACCTCTAGGGCAATCTGGTGGCATTGCTAAAGGGGCACTACTGAGATACAGCTAGCAGAATTTGGACCTCTCTGCCCTCTGAGAACAGGAGGATAGGTTGTCTTTAAGATGAAGAAGTCTATCAAAGAGGCTAACTTTGGGTATCAGAATGCACTGAAAAACACATAACTAAATTGTGCTTCAGAGGGCATATGGATCGTTTTGAGATTGCATTTATTGACAAAGAGGTAAAAAAAAAGTCCTTAATATTTTTCAAAGATTAGCAAATGAATTGTATAGTTCATGCAACAATAAACTCAGTCCTAATTAAAAGGTTAGGAAACAACAATAATCTTCTACTTGTTCTGAAACGATAAGAAACCAGCTTTCTAAAATTTAATAAATATGACTTGGCATACAAAATTTATCAGCTTTTAATAGTTACAAAGAAACCAACTTTTAATAATGTTTAGGGTGAGAGGTGCCCAGGGACGGGCTCCTAACCAAGGTGTTCTAAGATGAGCTGAAGTTGTCTAACTTGGCCTCAGATGACTGTTTCTGATTCAATACATCTTGCGGATACAATGCTGAAACAAAACAGTAACTGGAAGCTAAGCCATGGGGCCTTATTTAGGGCAAGTGTGCAGGCAGTTAGTAATGTAGCAAGGCAGGCAGACAGTCTCCACAGATGTCATGACAGAGCAGCCTCCTCTGTCACACAGGGGCAGGCGGAAGGTCGCACAGATTGTGACTGTGACCACGACCAATATTTGGAAACACTGAGTCCTGAAACACAGAGCCGTCAGATTAGAGGAGAATGGAGATGTCTGTAAAAGAAAAAGTGTTCAATGGGTTTTTTTCTTTTTTGGTGAACTGTAACCACATAAGTAATGCATAAATGCAAAAAAATATATAATGCAAGAAAATTTTAACATTGCAAATAAGATGAACGTCCCGTTGACTAACGTCTCCAAATCTGACACCGTCTTTGGAAGTGACCACTGTCATCAATCCGAAGTGTATCTGTCTCATGTTTTTTTTTCCTCTGCAATTATGTGCATGTATTTGCCATTAGACAACAAATTTTATGTTGCTATTTTTTAAATATTTATGGTGAATATACACATTGTTCCACAACTTGCTTTAGTCACTTAAGAATATCTTGCTAAGCTTTTCACTGTCAGTGAATAGACATTTATTGATTGCTTATTACGTACCAGCCATTCTTTTAAGCACTTATGTATCTTCTTATGCACTTAGTCCTCAAAATGCAATTATTGTATTATGTTATTATCATGTCAGTTTTGCAGTTGAGGGTTCCGAGGGACAGATAGTTTTGGTAAATTGCCCAATTTAGTGGCAGAGCCAGTGTTCTGTATTCTTTCCAAGGAAGACTAACTCCCGGCCTACCTCCATGGTAACTACTTAACACCACCCCTGAGCAATGCATAAACCTGCCTTTTAGTGCTATACGTGTGAACCCAAAGCCCCGAGGGCCCACCTTTATGAACTTGCAGGGACTGTGAATGATTTGCACCGAGTGTCTCATTATGTTCAGCATTTCGGTGATAATAGCATGAGCCAGGCAGCGTGATGGTAAGTAAGGTCTGACTGCCTCTGAGGAAAATAATGCGCATAACAATGGAGAGCAGACCCCATTGTCATACTGCTCTCTTCCTCTGCGTCCCCTGCCCCTGTGTCTGAGCCGTGGGCAGTGTTCCATTTACGTCAAAAATAACGTCAATCTGGTGAAAAAAACTGAATGACTCACAGCGTTACTTTAGGGAGCTGATCTCTCTGTAACATAATACATGGCATCCCAATCTCACAGAACATTTTTCATAACAGCTGCTAAAGTCATACTCAAATCTATTACATTTCCTTTAAAGCATCCAATTCAAAGCAATAATGAGGCTATTCTTAAGAGCAGGTATACTGAGGTGGCATCCCACCCACGTAAAACTGCTCTGTCATCAGCTACTTTCTATCTTTTCTGTATGTCTGTCAATGTGTATTGATTCACTTGAGTCTGCTCTTCTTTTATAGGTCTCGTTGAATTCGAGTCAGGAAAAAAGTCTATTTCAGAGACTGGAGGGTCTAAGAAAGAACAGAAAAGAAAGGAGGAAGGAAAGTGAAACTTTCCTGTGGTTCTGAGGGACAGCAGAGCAAAGCGCGGCGGAAAGAAGGGGTGGAGGCAGAACCCAGAGTCTTGGGTGTAGGCGGTAGTCCCGTGCTGTCGCTGAGCCCACTGTAGGGAGTGGGCGACGGTGAGAGCGCTCGGCCATGCAAACCTCGCGCGCGCGTAGTGACCGGTGGGGTTTCTCCAGACATCAGCAGCCACAGGGCTGACAGATCGGGTTTTTTTGTGTAAGAATTTTATTTCTCAGATAAACGTAAAGCCAAATAAAAATCCCTCAATTTTTTTTTCTTCTGGTACTGGATTCGTCTGGGAGTTGGCGAAGGGAGTCCCTGCCATGTGTGTTCGTTTGGAACATAACGTAAGACTGAAAAGAGGACTCAAAGGCAGGTCACTTGTGGCCTTTACTTTCAGACCTGAGAGTGACCTTCAGGAAGGACGGGCTGCCCAGACTGCACTCTGTCCGGTCTCTTGCACGGACTAGCTGTGAGATGCGGGTGGAAGAGCAGTTCGTAACTCAGTTTTCCGATCTGAGCAGGAGGGTGGGCTAGGACCTTTGTGGTTCTTTTGATTTACAATATTCTGACTCTTCTGACATAGCAGAAAAAGAGAGCTTCCAGAGGTTGAACAGATCGCTCTGCGAGGACCCAGCAGCGCAACTGCTGTACATGGCTCCTCCTCGGCACTCGGGCACGGGGTGCGGGGTGTGACCTGCGGTGTCTCCCGGGCAGCATCCCTTCTGCCTGCCTTCCGCTGTGAGAGCTGTGGAAGGGAATGGCCTCAGCTCCATTCCACTTTTCCAGTTTTTTACTTTAAAACTTTTTTTTCAATTGGAATATCAGTCACTGATTTGTATAACCCATGCGTAACTACTATAAAGTGGCCCTGAGATCTTTGTTTTCAGATACTTAAAAGGTGTTGGTCGGGGGCAGTGCGTTGCTGGCCCCTGGATGGTGGATTAAGGGCTCTGCTTTTCAGATCGCGGCCGACTTCACGCTTCAAAGACGTAGTTCCGTGTGCGCTTCGGCGAGTAGAGCCTCCGGAGCCGCAGCTGATCTCAAAGCAGGCGTACCAGATCGCCACTTGGGGTCGGCTGGCACCAGGAACGGGCAAATTACTGAATAGCAATGAGCCAGAAGTCCCAGAATAGAGTCGCTATATTCTAAACCCTGCCAAGACACGGTTCTCCTGCTCCCTTACTCTGGTCAGCACCTGGTGACAGAGTGGCTTCTGCGGTCCTGGGTGCTGAGTGCTCTGTCCTGTCCACCGGGGACAGGGCTCTGTGGCGAGTGGAGCTGTGTTTACAAAAGTCGGATGCACTTCCTCCTTAGGTCCTTTTGCATTGAGTAACTGAGGCTGCGATGAAACCAACCGAACAAGAAGTCGTCTGGCAAATGTTTTTCTGTGGTTTTCAACGTCTCCTTTTTTATGCTCTCTCAACACACACGTGGGGAGTTGATGGCACACGCAGCCTGTTGGAGAAGTAAATTTCCTAGACTAGTTACGTGATAATGTGATTTTACAGCTGAAAACACAACCCCACTGGCATTAAAATCCTACTCTAATACCTGGGTCAACACTAAATTGAAGTGCACAGAGTAGTAGTACCCTGGGAGTCAAAAAAGCTAGAAGGATCACGGCATCTCCTTAACTAGCTGTGTGGGTGCGGCAAGCTGCTCAGGTTCCCTGGGCTCAGGAGAAGAAACCTACTTAGTGCCTGTCTCTTGCTGCTCTTGTGAGGAGCATAGGAGACGGTGTACGTGACAGTACTTTGTGCCATAGACATGAAATCCAAGTACGAGACAGGTAAGCTGTGCAATGTGCATATATGCTAGTCATCTATAGTAATTATAATACTTATATGATATGATAATATAATTATATACTTTAACAATTATTATATTACCGCTTTCATCTATTGGGTGTTTTCACATTTTATATGTAAATAAGAGCTTGTAAGGTTGATTCTCTCCCAATTACCACAATTAATGAACTCTTCATGGGTAGCCGCAAGTTTAGATTTTAATGGAAGGAGTTAATTAAAGTGATCAAGGAGATTATTTTTCTCCATTGACATGTAAAAAAAAAAGACTACTAATTAGAAAATATTGAGCTGTCGTTTATTTATACCTGAATGGTCTAGCTTTTCTGAATATTCACTTTTCTTTCAAATATAAAAAATGAAAATTCAAAATCTTCTTTAAACAATGTCATTCAACACATGTATCCCCTAGGGGCAAATATATTTGTTAGAATCATATGCCAAGTGCTCAGTTCCAGAGGTAAGAGAGACACGACCTGAGGCCCTTACTTGTTTTAGTTTTGTAATGTAATATATTTGGAGCACACCTTTATAATAATACTGTGAAAAGGCATTTCCTGGGGTAATGCTACTGTAAAAAATTGTTTTATTCTATTAATAGCAGTACTAATTTTTTTTTACAATTCAGTTATTTGCTTTATTTTAATAATTTAGATCCAGAAGTACTTAATTATTAATTTCTTGACCACCATGATTTCACTTAATGACTGCCACTCTGAAAAGGTAAAGGTAAAACAATAAAAGCCTGTGAAGTAGATTTTGCTCAAGAACATTTACACTGATGGTCATCTTTTGTTACCTGTACTTGACCAGGCATCTGACTTTTGTCAGTTTTTGTCCTTGGTTTCTAAGATCTCCCAGCTTTGCTAGACCTTCCTCTTGTATATTTGTTCATCAAACCCTTCAGCACGCATACACATAAATAAATAAGTACAAATCAGTGATTTTTGTAGTTATGTGGTGGGAAGGTTTCGTGCTCTTTGGATGTCAGATTTTTGTTGTTGCCTTGGTTATCTTCAGGGCCGGTTCTTTTCCCCTCAGGCTCTGTACATTTCTTCTAGATCTGCCTGATTTTTTTTGCTGTTCTTTCTGTTACCTGTAGGATCTTAGACAGGCTGTTGTGACTGCCACCTGCTTCTTGCCTGGTATCACTGTGATTTTGTTACCAGTGTCTGTGTATCAATCTTCTCCAAAGGGTTCTCTCCCTGATTGCTTTGCAATGTTCTTTTCTTAGACTTTAATGAAGCAGTCCCAGAGACAGAGCGCCTGGATTCGAAAGCCCTGAAGACGCGAGCCCAGCTCTCTGTGAAGAACAGACGCCAGAGGCCCTCTCGGACAAGACTCTATGATAGCGTCAGTTCAACAGATGGGGAGGACAGTCTAGAGCGGAAGGTGAGCTCCCTGACCGTTTTCTGACTTGCAGTGTTAGGCTGGATCCTTGTTCTTACAGTTTACTGATTTTCTGCAACCAGATCTGATGCTGTAGTTGGAAATAGCTGAAATAGTTCACTTTTTTTGTCTCCAAAATCCTTACTCAACTCAGTAGATACATTGTTGTAATCAGATTCTTTCTGTACTCATTCAGTGAACTAACCAAGAGCATTATTCATATTGTCATATTTCATGATGGTGTTATTGATATTCAGTAGTTGGTTTTACCTAGCAGGAAATAATGAATGTACAAGTCATTGTTTCCATATGTCTTAGGTGTCTGTGTTGGTTACGATGGTAATATGGTGCGTTGTGAACTATGGAGTCTCATTTGTAAACCAACAAACAAAATCGGTTTACATGGGTATTTACTTAAAAAAAAGGTCGATCTGATTTCAAAGTAAGTATTACATGGAACTGATGCTCATCAAACAGTGTCTATAACTACATGCATATCACCAAATCACTTCTGCCCAAGGGTTTGAGAACTTCCTCTCCAGAATCAGATTCTGGTGCTCCATCCCTCACCTCCGTGGCTGGCTGTGTGCCCCTCTTGGAGTCTGACCACATGGCCGAATCCCAAGGACCACTGCCCTCAGAAAGGGAGCCTTCTTTCTCTGCTTGGGGAGATACTTCACTCTCCTCTCCTTCAAAATCTGAACATGATATGGAAGACTCTCCCTGCCACCATCAAGCCACCTCCAGGAAGATATCCGAAGAAAAAGGTACTGGTAATTTCTTTGTTCTCCTTTCGTTTTATCTAACTTCACTAACATCTTAATTTGTGCAATATAAAAATGGCTTTTTTTTCTCATAATTCTAAGTCCTTTGTCTTCTCACAGTTAATAATTAATATTGCTTTTTTTGTTCATGTTATGGGATAAAAGAACATCCCCCTTTCATTTATTTATTTATTTATTGTTTTATCTTTTTCTACCAGGTTAGTAATTTTATTTCTTTAGCATTCCACAAGTTTACTAATAAAGGAAATTC
>VMDR010021896.1:0-16550 GCA_007922815.1 Macrotus californicus
TTTTTTCTTAGAAAACAATATGTCCCATTCCACATTTTTACTTCCAAGGTAGAAGGCTGCTATTTTGCAACATTGATGGAATTTGTTAATCTCAAGTGTCCTTTCTTCTCTAATATGCTTTGAGCCAGGGTCTCTAAAGTGGTGTTCACAGACACAGGTGAACAGCCCAGACATCCATAAGGAAAGAGTTCTGAAGGCTAAGGGGTGGTGGTGGGTGGTGTATGGTCCTCAAGCTCAAGTGTAAATACTTTATTTGTAAATTGCCTGAATCCAAAAACTGGATGTGTCTACACTTACTTCATTTATTCACCAGTTTCTTTCTTTTCAAACTGTGTCCTATCTGCATAGAACCACAGAATCGAACAGGTGACTCCCAATTCTTCCTCCTGGGACTGTCAGATGAACCGGTGCTGCAGTCTCTTCTGTTTGGGATGTTCCTGGCCATGTACATGGTGACCATGCTGGGGAACCTGCTCATGATCCTGGCTGTCATCTCTGACTTCCGCCTCCACACACCTCTGTACTTCTTCCTTTCCAATTTGGCCCTGGCTGACATCAGTTTCAGTAGCACTACGGTCCCCAAGATGCTGGTGAACTTCCAGGCGTCTAGCAAATCCATCACCTACGCAGGCTGCCTAACTCAGGCCACCTTTTTTTCTCTGTTTGCAAGTTTGGACAGTCTACTTCTGGCTGTGATGGCTTATGACCGGTTAGTGGCCATTTGTCAGCCTCTACACTACCTGGTCATCATGAACCCCCGCCTCTGTGGCTTGTGTGTCCTGCTGTCATTTCTCTTCAGCCTTTTGGACTTTCAGCTGCACTACTTGATGATGTCACAACTTACCTTCTGTGCAGATGTGGAAATTCCTCATTTCTTTTGTGAGCCTTCTCAACTCTTCAACCTTGCCTGTTCTGACACCTCCACCAATAACATATTGACCTATTTTATTGGGGTCATCTTTGGTGGCATTCCACTCTCAGGAATCCTTTTCTCATATACACGAATTATTTCCACCATTCTGAGAGTTCCATCCTCAGGGGGAAAGTATAAAGCCTTCTCCACCTGTGGCTCTCACCTGTCAGTTGTTTGCTTATTTTATGGAACAGGCCTTGGTGTGTACCTCAGTTCTGCTGTGTCATCTTCCCTGAGGAAGGGTGCAGTGGCCTCGGTGATGTACACTGTGGTCACCCCCATGCTGAACCCCTTCATCTACAGCCTGAGGAACAGAGACATCAAGAGTGCCATATGGAAGGTGATCAGAAAAATAGCCTAATCTCAACACCTCTACCATCTTTTTTTTTGGTTCTCAGGACTGGAAAAAGTAGCAAAATTCTGAATCTTCAGTCACATAGTGTATATGTACCCAGATGGCCCTCTACTTTCTGTCTACATAGTTTTTCTCTTAGTACAGCTGTAATGGAATTGGGAACTTACTTATTTTAGACTCCACACTTCAGTCATAGCCCATCCACGATTACTCATAACATTTGGCTCCTTGGCACCAGTGCCAGCCAACTCTGAAGAATCATCCTAGAGCCAGAGCTCCCAAGTGATTTTAGGAGGCCTCTGATGGGCTTCAACTTGGCTTGATTTTCCACTGCTCTCCCTCATCTTCAGTCATCTCATTAGCATAAACTATCAGGTATGGTTCATGGAGTTCACCACAAAAACCAATCACCTCTATCACTAACTAAGATTTCAAGGGTTTAAGGGTTACCTCCCAGGACCTGGGACAAAGATCATATCTCTCTGTAAGTGAGGACAAATTCATTCCCACACATTTGCTCTTCCACAGATGTTGATTCCAGGGGCAATACCTGGTAACCATCCTGCATGCTCATCACTGTCTTTGAGTCGTTTTGCAAGGAAGCCAACTTGGGATATCTCCTTACTAATAAAATTATTTGGGGAATTTTAAAAAGACAATTCCAAGGTAGTTTTCTGAATAGTCAGCGATGCTCTTAAATTATAAGCCCAGTGCTTGGCTCAGTGATGGAAAAATTCAAGGAGAGGACATGAGGTATTGAAATTTGGGGGCAGTAAGTCCCTGTACAAAATCTTAATCTAGAAATCCAAACTCAGAGATGTTTGATACAAAAGCTGTGCAGTGTTTGAGATAAGAAGGTAATATAACATCTGCATGAATATTATACTTCAAGAATGTTTATTTTAATAAATTAAACCCTGGAGTGTAAATAAAATATTAATTAAGGATGACAATTTATTTGGCCTCTGTCATCCTCTTGTAATTTTTAGAGTTGCTAAGGTCCAATCAGAAGCACCTACTTGGCACTGATTTTTGTTCCAAGTTTGGTCTGGTTCCCCTGATTCCTGTTGTGTAGATTCAGAAGGCCTTGAGGACAATGTTAATGACAGTGTCTAACACTAAGGATATTGTTCTCCTCCTGGGAAGAGGAGGTGTCTGAAGACCTGAGGAATGTTCCAAGTCTTGTCTGTTAGAACACAGAGATGCACAGACAGGTGATCTCAAAGAGCTTTAACTGCAAGCTGGCTGACACACTACTTAACTCTCGTCCTGTTTCCTCTCTCAAAATTCACTAGCAGACAGCTGCTCAGATTTTCTGGTGAGAAATCTACACTCTTCTGATCACTCAGACCCCCCAAATTTTGTCATTTTCATTTTCTTTCTTTTTTCCTTATACCAAAGCCATTAATTCATTTTAGCAACATTACCTTAGTTATGTGATTTGTGTTCCAACTTCAAAAACAGTTCATACACACATGTTGCTCTTGCAAGAGTGTTCTCAAAGGCTTCTGAATGTTCACTTTCTCCCTCTTGGCATGGCAGCCAGGTTGCTTTTTAGGCGTCATCAAAACTTGTGACTTCTCTCCTTAGAACCTTCCAGTCATTTTCTGTTATTTCTAGAATAAAATTTGAACTGCTTGCCAAGGTCTATAAACCCTTCACAGCTTAGTCTCTTCTATTCCTTTCCAACTCCCTCAGTGGTTGCTGGTCCACTTGTAGGCATTACCCTGGAAGCTTATATATGCTAAATTTCAGGCCCTGCTCCAGAGCTGCTCAATCAGAACCTCTGCGGCTGGAACCCATTACAGGTGATTCTGCTGCATGCTAAGTTTGTGTACACATATTATCTTTCTTGTAGTTCTTCAAACAGACCATGTTCTTTGTAACCCGAAGAGCATTAAACTTAATTATCTATGTCTAGAGTGTTCTTCCTCTTTCTTCCTCAACTTTCCACTTAAATATCAGCACTTAAAGATGGCTGAACACCCATCTAAATTCTCCTGACACTTTCTCCATCCAGTTAGTCTGCATTCCTCTTGTATTGTCATTACCTTCTGAGTGAACTCACATGTTTTGAGTATTATAAAAAACGATCTTTGTACCAGGCTGCCTCAATTACTCTGTTCTAAATTAAACTGATTCAGGTCCTCAAGTAAATGAGTTTTGGTCCTCTTCCAATCCAAAGTTTTTTTGTGAAACGTGGTATTATTGGCATAAGCAGACAAGACATTGGGCGCTTTCACTGCCATAAATGAGATTCTTTGGTGGAAATTAGTTATAAAGAAATTCTATGAAAGCTGTTGATTGTGACAAAGAGAAATTGCACAAGACATAGTCAAACAGGTAAGGAGGCTTCATTTAAGACTATGCAATAGGGGCCAAGTCGATTGCAATAAGGGAGAGAGATTGAACTCGACTCCACTGAAAGCAAAGGCAGGAGGGTTTTTTAAATGGTATGATTCCACTTACATGAAATTTCCGGAAGAGGCAAATCCATAGAGACAGAAAGTAGGATAACGGCTGTCAGTGTGGCCATGGGGACTGACTGCTGAGAAAGCAGTACAGGTTTTTAAAAATTTCTTAATCAGAGTTGATATTCAATATTATTTTTATGTTAATTTTAGGTATACAACATAGTCGTTAGACATTTACATAATTTATGAAGTGATCCCCCCATAATTCATCATACACAGTTCCCAGAATATTATTGACTATATTTTCTTTATTCATATTCACATATTCATATATTTCCTATGCTGTATATTATATCCTCATGACTATTTAGCAACTACCAATTTTTATTTGTTAATTACTTCATCTTTTTCACCCAGTCTCCCAACACCTCCATTACCTGGCAACAATGTGGTTGTTTTCTGTATCTATGAGTCTGCTTCTCTTTTGTTTGTTTATTTTGTCTTTAGGTTCCACATCTAAGTGAAAACATATGCTATTTGTCTCTCTCTGACTGACTTATTTCACTTAGCATTATACCCTCTAGGTCCAGCCATGTTGTGGCAAATGGTAAGATCCCATTTTTAATGACTAATATGCCACTGCATATATGGACCATTTCTCTTTTGTCCAGTTGGTCTATTTATGGGCATTCAGGTTGCTTCCATATCTTGGCTACTGTAAATAATGCTTCAATGAACATTGGGGTGCATATATCTTTTTGAGTAAGTGTTTTGGATTTCTTCAGCTAAATACCCAAAGCAGAATTGCTTGGTCATAAGGTCACTCGATTTTTAATTTTTTGAGGAATCTTCAGATTGTTCTCTGTAGTGGCTGTACCAGTCTGCATTCGCACCAACAGTGCACAGGGTTCCCCTTTCTCCACATCCTCACCAATACTTGTTGTTGTTGATTTATTGATGATAGCCACTCTGACAGGTGTGAGGTGAGTTCTCATTGTGGTTTCAATTTGCATTTCTCTGATGATTAGTGAAGTTGAGCATCTTTTCTCACCTATTGACCTTCCGCATGTCCTCTTTGGAGAAATACACATTCAGATCCTCAGCCCATTTGTAAATTGAATTGTTTAGGGGATTTTTTTGGTGTTAAGTTGTATGAGTTCTTTATAAATTGTGAATACTAGTTCTTTATCAGAAGTATCATTGATGAGTATCTTCTCCCAATAGGTAGGGGTGCTTTGCATTTTGTTGATGGTTTCCTTTGCTGTGCAAAAACTTTTTAGTTTGATGTAGCCCCAACTGCTTATTTTTTCCTTTGTTATTCTTGTCTAAGGAGTCATTTCAGGAAAAAATATTACTAAGAGCAATGTCAAAGAGTATACTGCCTATATTTTTTCTAGAAGTTTTATGGTTTGGGTCTTACATTATGATCTTTAATCCATTTTGTTCTTGTATATGGTGTAAGAAGGTGGTCTAGTTTCATTGTTTTACATATACCTGTCCAGTCTAAGGCAGGGGGATATTTATTTATTTATTTATTTATTTATTTATTTATTTATTTATTTATTTTTATGTTGCTCAAATCTCTCTCTTTTTTTAAATTACTTTATTGTTGTTCATTTACAGTTGTCTGCGTTTTCCCCCCACCACTACCCCCCCACCCCAGCCAATCCCACCCCCCTCCCCCACTCCCACCCTCCCCCTTGGTTATGTCCATGTGTCCTTTATAGTGGTTCCTGGAAACCCTTCCTCACATTGTTCCCTCCCCCTTCCCCTCTGGCCATTGTCAGATTGTTCTTAATTTCAATGTCTCTGGTTGTATTTTGTTTGCTTTTTTCTTTTGTTGATTATGTTCCAGTTAAAGATGAGATCATGTGGCATTTCTCCCTCACCGCCTGGTTTATTTCACTTAGCATAATGCTCTCTAGCTCCATCCAAGAAAAGCAGGTGCCGGCAGGAGGATTTTTAAAGTGAGGGTGAGCCAATAGATAAGTACTGGAAGATGTTAGCAGGAGAATGGATAATGTGATTAGGCCTTATGAGTTTACTGATTGCTACTTACTGAATTTAGGCTCCTACCCTCTTCCAGGAGCTGGGTGATAGGAATGCTCCCCTTCTTGATGACTACGTTTCAAAGGGAAAGCTCCCAGGTGTTTAGGAAAGACATTACTTGGTTGTAAAACTGACCAGAGGCTGGAAGAAAATTTACCTACATTTCAAAGGGGCTTAAGGAATCTGTAGCGACAAGTTTACTAAAGTAAATGTTCTGAGGAAAGAAAGGTCAGGGGCCTAAATCAGGATTAAATCTGTTTTGAGTTTAGCTGAACTGAGGTAAATGTTAAGTCAACTGATATCCAAAATTTTCACTGTTGTTTCAATTTTGTAATTCTTGGGTTTTTCAATTTGGTCCCTTTAGCAAACCTCCTAACCAAAGCTGAGGCTTTACATTGTATTTACAGGTATCTCATGGTTTAAACTCAGATGACAGCAATAACTGTGGGAGGCAAGGTAGATAAATGATTGAACAACAAATCCAGAATAGCAGCTGGGGTCTGTGACCCGCAGGGTCTGTGGTGGTGGCAACATATCATAGATGGGGAGACACCAAAAGCATTGCTTAACACAGAGAATCCAAAATGTCAATGGCAAGCCAGAAGAAGTCAGATGTTAGCTCCCATGATTGAAAATCACAATTCATCTTCCAGTTTCCAAACCCAAGCCTGTTTTCAGACTTAAATCCTAGATGTTAACTGGATGCAATTCACCCCTTTTCGAGGCCAGTTGGTGGCAAGGTGACTCCATTAGGTTCCTTCTATTCTGGAGTAGGCAGCGATTCATATTCACCAAGGTGAATATTCATGCATTTATGTCATCCTTTCCTGCCTGCAGTGCCTTGGGAAACACTACTATCCAAAGATTTAAGATATCCAAGTATCTCTGTGGTGAAGAAGATGTGAAACTAAGCATGATACATCAGGAGATCCACAAGTCCTAACATATTCTGTATCACCTGTGCCTCTCAGCCTCACATACCTACAGTGGCAATTCTGTGACTCAGTCATTGCTCTCTCAAGCTGAATTGCTCTGTCCTGGAACCATTCCTAAAGACACGTCCCCCTCTCAGCTAGTCACTCTCTGGACTGTTACATTTGTGTCTCAGTGAATTCACCTGCAAGATTAGACTGTACTGAACAACTTATTAGTGCCTGATCAAATCTAATATTCTGGATGTGTTTTGTTTCTGTCTCTAGTGATACATTTTTACTGCTTATTTTGGAAATGCACTAAGCAACAGTTCAAACTCATGAATAAAAATAAAATAATCTATCCATCAGTGTATTTTCTGTTGGACATATAATATGATAAAATCTGAGATGCAAGAAATACTATGAGTGCAATGGTTTTGTTTGTTTGTTTGTTCTGTTCTTCACTGCTGTGTTCCAGACACCAACAACAGCATGGAACATCAGAAGGGCTCAATAAATATCGTTGAATTAGTGACTTTGGTAAGAACTAGCAATGGCTCTCAATAAATTGCGCTATGTCATAACTCTCATTCAAGTCTTCTCATTTGGTTCCTGAAGTGGCTGTTTTCCAACTTCAGGACTAGAAATCAAAGATGAGGTACAGCAATACATAATAAAAAGAGGGTATGAGGAGAGTAGAACTGAGAATAACAGAGGAGTCACCATAAGAGGTTAAGACAAAGTGCTTAAAATGCTACCATATCCAAAGTCACTTACAGAGAATGAATGGCAAGCAAAATTCAATGTGATGAAGTGGTGGGATTTCTTCAGCCAGCTGCTCCTACCCCTGTCAGCTTAGAGTCCCAGGATGAGTGTTTCTCTTATGGAACATAGAGTGTTCTCCCAAGAACCTTTTGTAGAGCCCTCTTGATGTCCCTGTTCCGCAGGCTGTAGATGAAGGGGTTCAGCATTGGGGTGACCACAGTGTACATCACTGAGGCAATCATGCCCCTCCAGGAAGGCGCATCAGAGCTGAGATACACACCAAGGCCTGTCCCATAGAATAAAGAAACTGTGGACAGGTGAGACCCACAGGTAGAAAAGGCTTTATACTTCCCATCTGCTGATGGGATTCTCAGGATTGAGGTGGCAATTCGAATATAGGAGAAAAGAATTCCTGAGAAGGGAATAATGCCAAGAAAGCCAATTACCATATAGAACACGATGTGATTGATGAGTGTGTCTGAGCAGGCTAGCGTGAGGGCCTGAGCAAGTTCACAGTAAAAGTGTGAAATCTCCCAGTTGGTACAGAAAGACAGCCGCAACATCAGCAGACTCTGGGTCAGGGAGTATGTTACACTGATGAACCAGGACATGAGGACCAGCAGGCCACAGAGTTGGGGGTTCATGATGACTGTGTAGTGTAAGGGGTGGCAGATAGCCACAAACCGGTCATAGGCCATCACTGTGAGGAGAAAAGTGTCCATACCTCCAAACACCATAAAAAAACACATCTGAGTGACACAGCCTGCGTAGGTGATGGCTTTACTCTGTGTCTGGATGTTCACCAGCATCTTTGGGATGGTGGTGGAGGTAAAACAGATGTCAGCCAAGGACAGGTTGGAGAGGAAGAAGTACATGGGGGTGTGCAGGTGGGAGTCTGAGCAGACAACCAGGATGATGAGCAGGTTTCCCAACACAGTGATCAGGTACATGGACAGGAACAGACAGAATAGGATGGGTTGATGTTCTGAGTCTTGGGAAAATCCCAGAAGTATAAAATATGACACCCTTGTTTGATTTCCTGTTTCCATGTTGCTGACACATCACCTAGATGATTGAGAAAAGAAATGAAAATTAAATAGACACTGGAGATACTGTAGATTAAATTTCTTGAAGTAAATGACTAGACATAACCCTTAATTACAAAATTTAGGAATTGTATATTCTGTTATTTGGTACAACATTTAATAATGTTGATCAACCATTGTCCATTATCCTCTGGGACACTCACTCACCTTCTTTATCCCTGTATTACAATTATCTCTGAACAGTTGAGAGCAACCTTGGACCTTAGAGATAAAATGGGTTGTACTTGCTGTAGCACAAATGCGGAGCATGGGGTCTGGTGAAGCTCAGCAACCTGGTCTGGGTTATCTGCCTTCTCTGGGACTCTCAAAAGGGTCAGATAACCATGACTCAGAAGTGAGAAAATTTGAGAGTATCTCAAATATATGAAGAGCATTAAAGGACGAGTAGAAGGTAGGCTTACTTCTCAAATTAAAAAAAAGAAAGAAAAAGTATTTTTACCAAATCATAAATGACATTCACAAATGCTTAGGGCATAATGCACCAGGGTCCAGCAACACCTTATAGGAACAGGGCCAGATGCTTTCTGGACATTTGTCACTTGACGAAATAGTCTTCATCTGTGAAGTTAAGGGATTGGTGAAAATATGCAAAGAAAGAGGGGATGTCAAGGCTTAAGCCATTTCAGTACCCTAAGATACTACTACAAATGTCACAAGCAGAATTTTGAGTCATGCCATCTACAATGTTCAGTAAATACTGGGGGAAGAGAGAAGTTGCACCAACATTTACATATGAGCTCGAAGGGATGAGAGTTGGATTTGCACTCACATTTCAGTGATGGTAAGATTGGCTGGGCACATGCAGGGACTCATTCTCAGCCCACCTACCTCTGACTCTCTTCACCTCAGGTCCTGAGGGTCCTATAACCAGACACAGAGTACTGAGTGTTATAACCTGGGACAAGGCATAGTAACTATAGTTAATACTGTATTGCATGTTTGAAAGCATAAAACCATAAAGTGATCTTCAGTGTTCTGTTATCAATATTTTTCTACACTTATTATTCCACAACACCCTTAACTACACAGGAGAACACCATTGGTTGTCATCACTGTCAGTCTTCTTAGGTATTGAAATCAAAGTGGGAGTATAGGGTAGAGGATCAAAAGGTACAAAGTTCCAGTTTTAAAATAAATAAGTAATTGGGATGTAATATATTGCATAGTAACTGTAGTTATACTGTATTGCATGTTTGAAAGTAATTGAGTATTTCTTAAAATTTCTCATTACAAAAAAAATTTCTGTAAGAATTATGGTAAAATACATTAATGAGACTTATTGAGGTGATCATTTAGCAATATATGCAGAAATAAAATCATTATGTTGTACACCTCAAACTAATATAATGTTGTATGTCAGTTATATCTCAATTAAACAAACTCCAAAGCTCACAGTGTTTCTGGAATAATAAAAATGTTTGCATCATACCCAATTTGTTTAGCAATGGATGAATATCCTTCTTCTGACCTATTAGGAGACAGGCAGTTTGCAAATTGTTTTTTTGTGGTTTCTAATTGTTTGAGAGATATTGTAAGCAAATTGTCAAGACTCATTCTAAATTATCTTGACTTTCAATAAGTGTGACTTGCTGTGTTGCATTGAAATTTTTTTTAATTGAGCAGAATAAGAGAGAGTATGTGGGAGATGCCTGAGATTCTGGATATTCCCTGGAGTGTGCTGTGTGTGTTAACAGCATCCTCTGCATTGGAAAAGAGGAAACATTTCATTTCTTCCCAGTCTATTGCAGCGACTTCCTTCCTGGTCACCTGTTTTACCTTCAGTTTTTCCACACAGCCGTCTGACTGAAATTTCCAAAATGGAAATTGGATCGTATCACTCTCCTGCTTAAATTCTTTGAAATGCCTTTGTGTCACCGGCTGAAATCATCCAAACTCCTTGGTGTATCATGACTCCACTCTGACACCCTAGCCTTATTTCTTACCACTTCTCAATTTTATCCTCAATTCTGATCATTTTGAAAAGCTTTTCTTTGCTCAGATGGGCCATACTCTCTTATGTCTCTGCTACTTGTCAGGACCTTCTCCCTCCACTTAAACCTCTCCCTACTTCCTTCTCTTCATTCCTACCTGTCACTATATACATGGCACAGACTCTTCTCTGCTTAGGTAACTCCTCAACCACCTCAGTTCTCAATACTAGCTGAGTTCTTAGCACAAAGAGGACTCTTAATATTGGTTTGGTGGCAGAATGAATAAATGGAAGAGCCTACAAACCAATATTTTCCTTTCCCGCAGCTCATCATATAGTCTCTGGGTGTCTACTACTATAAAACCTTTAGCACTTCTTACCTGCAAGGATGTTACTATATGGAGTGAGGATAAATAAGATGTGGATGGGGAAAAGAGAGAAATAGAGACAGAAAAGGAATATAAAGTTGCTGCTCATTAAATAGCCACGTCCTCTACTCAATGCTGGGCAACATGCATTCTCGATGTTGACCCCTGTCAGGTCCAGACAATTTGGTCTATTTTCTCTTGTTGTTTCAGCTCACCTGGGATCTTTATCCAGAGAACATCAGCCCCTGACTTTCTATCCTAATTATTTAGAGGCACAAACAGAAGATGACTGAGAGACTAAACAGGCAAATGACACGTGTATGAACAATTTTACAAAGGATCATAGTCACACAGTTACTTTTCTGGGATCATAAATGAAGACATTCATCATCTTTTAATTCTCTTCCAGGAAGCCCATCAACATTCACATTCTCAGTCCTTTTACTTGCATGTGAAACTGCTAATCACTCTCACCCCTATATGAGCAGACATGGCCACCTTTGTGCTCTCTCCTCAAGCAGGTGAAGATCCACTTTCCAGGAGAGAGAGATAACAGGAAAATGAATGAAGACACCCATTCTTTTCCCTCTGGTTCCAGGACCCCCAGGACCTGGCAAGAAGAGAGCCAGAGGTAGGCAGAGACTGGACCAATGTCCCCTCTCTCCACCTTCCCAGTGCTACTTTAAGCATCACCTCGTGTCTGACCCTCATCCTTTTCAGCTGATATGCAAATATGCTGTTGCAATTTCTCTCCTTACAAGTACAGCATGTCCTCAAGTAACATTGTTTCATTCAACGTGGCTAACTTTTTTCTATTCAACATTTTTAACATCTTTTATTGAAAATTGTTTTGTTGTAAGTTGATGATTTGCTGTAGGAACTTAACTCTTGTTTGTAGCCAGTAGAATAACTTATGGTAAAAATGGTTTGTTATTTGTTGTTTCCCAGTTCCAAGAACCTATTGAAGATATTATAGGAGGACTTAGTGTATTTCACAAGCACTGTGAAGGACAGTATTAAAATACTTTTCATGACCTTTGCTGCTTGGAGGAATGGTAAAGAAGCGGTTGGCCTCTGAAGCTGGAATGTGATCTCAGATGCATATTGCTTCCTGTTAGGAAGAGTGCAGAGCCCATGCAAACCATCCAGGTTTAAGAACTAATTGCCCTTGAAGATAGGGGAGCTGGTTTTATTTCTAGGATTGTCAAATACTGCCTCCTCATGCCAAATAAAAAGATTGAGACAGTGAAAAATATTCAATGAAAAAAATATTGAAAATGAAGGAGAGAAACTAATGAAGAATGGCCAGAAACCACTCCTCAAGAAAGGCTTCTTTGGGACAGGGTAAGTGTCAGCTATTGGGTATGGTCTTTATCCTTAAGCAGCTCACCTTCCAGAGATGGATGCACAAATAGGTCATTGTGGTACAGTAACTTAACTGGTGGGATAAAGACAGTCTGGAGAGTGGGATGCTGGGAGAAGTCCCAAATGCAAGTCCAAATGATGGAGTCAGGGAAGAATTTCTGGAGGAAGATATCTCTGAACAGAAGTTACATGGGTGGACTATTTCTGGGCTCTCCTGGCAGAGAAGCATGCAGGGGAAAGACCATGAGCAAAACACAGCATGGGACAGAGTGCTTTTAGCCATTAGCTGAAGCACACTGTGGGGTGCAGGGACAGTGGAGAATTAGGATGAAGAGGTGACCACATCCCTGGGAACTTGAAAAGAACAACGGATAAATTTTGAGGCTGTGGAGGAAGTACAACCAAAGGAGGGGCATGATTTGTATCACAATTTTCCCTGGTGTCTGCAGTAAAGATATATTTAAAACAGACAATACTAAGGTCAAAGGAAATGGGGTGGTGAATTCTTATATCCTTATGGTTGA
The DNA here is from genome assembly GCA_007922815.1 of Macrotus californicus. Classification (NCBI taxonomy): domain Eukaryota; kingdom Metazoa; phylum Chordata; class Mammalia; order Chiroptera; family Phyllostomidae; genus Macrotus; species Macrotus californicus. The sequence continues at coordinate 12,704 of VMDR010021896.1, forward strand.
AGAACCAAGTCACTTCTTTTAAAGAAGAGGAACAGAGGTCAAAAAAGATGAACTAATTCTGATCTTGCTAATGATTCCATATTCCTTGTTAAGAGTGGGGTCTGACACCCAAGTGTGGTCAGGGGAAACTATGGGAAGTGGACATGCCAGTTCTAGGGTTTCCCAGAATTCCTAGAGCCAAAAGGTAAGATGTCAATAAGGGACTAGGTGTTGGACTTTTATACATCCTTTACTTTCTCTCATCCACCTCACCCCAGTCTTCATACACTGTAGCCCTAAGTGCTAGGGACCTCAGACTCTTCCTTTTTGAAGCTCCCTAGTAAGAACCATGGATAAGGGTACAGTAGGAGGAGAAAACAGATCTTTTTTGAGAAACGAGATGTTCCCAAGTAAGCAAGCCTGTCAAGACATCAAGAATGATTTGTCTACGCTGAATGAAGACAGAGGCTTCAAGTTCTTCATCTGGGTAACAAGGGAAAAGAAGAAGAAGAGATCAGAACTTCATTGTAAAGGACCTAAAGCTCTATCAGCAACTGGGGCATCCATTTGCACAGCAAAGATTAGTGACTGTACCCCTACACAGTGTGGTTGTTGGAAGTGCGATAGTGTCAGAGGAGACAGGGGGGTTAGCCTCTTCCTCCCTATTCTCATAATTCCATCAACTGTCTAACCAAGTAACATATAACTGAAATAAAATCTCATCATGCATTGGCAACTTCAAACAAGGAGTCTAGCCATTCACCCTTCCAAGCAAGTGACCTCTAGAACTCATTCTCCATAGACAGCCCAGGGTTTTCCCTGCCCTGTGCTTAACAATGGTCAATACACTATTAACTCCAACACCTCTTTGTTATTTCCTACAACACTTACTGGACTTCTCAGGGTTGACAGTGTGAATCTTGTTCTTTCTTGGAAGGTGGTTGATGAAAAATGAAAATCTGTCTTCCATAATAGTAAGGACACAGAGCCAGGTCATGTGAGCTAGGGCCTGGCTGTTTTCTCCTGGAGAGGCATGAGTTTCTGTGGTCTGGCACATGAGAGCCTTAGTGACTATAAGTTGCTATATTACAGGTTAATGGGCTCTGGAGGCAGATTCCCCTCTGATACTTGTTAGAGAAATTGATCAATGGGTCCGTGATTCCCTGATCAGGTGACTCCTCAGGGGCAGGGTCACAGAGGAAGGTGTCTCTGTCTTGCCAATTCCTTATCCCTGGATTCCTTTCCTCTGGGAAGAATGACTCTAGTCTCCCTTGGATCTCCTCTTGGAAATAGTGTTATCATTTCCTGACTTGTAGTTTTCTCATTGGATAGATGGCTGAGTAGCAAAGACTCCCAGGATTCACTAAGAGATGGTTCTCCAACTTTAGCTTGCACCAAGATGACCTTGAGGGTGTGTTAGAACAGATTTCAGAGTCCCATTCCCCAACGTCTGCCTCTGTAGGCCTGAGTTTCGATCTGATAATTTGGAATTTTCACACATTTCAAATTTTACTTGTTCCTATGACAATCCATTTATACACACATTGCCCTGAGGCAACGTTTTATAATTTTATCTTTATCGAAACTATTATCTGAGGCATTTGTCAATATATGTCCTCCCAGACATGTACTTTTGCTAGACTTGTCTCCAGGGGGAGAGCCCAAGAAGCCACATTTAAAAGAAACTTGCAATTATTTTACTTTATTTCATTTTTATGTATATTTTTATTATCCATATGTATATGTCATTTCAACCATTTTTAAAAATATAGTTGTGTGGCATTAAGTATATTCACAATATCATGAAACCATCATGACCATCTCTTTCCAGTCCTTTTCATCGTTCCAAATGGAAGCTCTATCCCCGTTCCACAGCATCTCCCCGCTCTTCAACTCCCTAGCCCATGGAAACCTCTATTCTACTTTTTGTCTCTATGAATTTGCTTATTTTATGTACCTCATATAAGTGAACCCTTACAACACTTATCCTTTGGTGTCTGGATTGTCTATCTTAGCATAATGTTTTCAAGTTTCAACCATGTTGCACATGAATTAGAGTTTTATTCCTTTAAAAAGGTTGAAAAATATGACATTGCATATACATATGATTTTATTTATCCATTCATCTTTTGATGTACACTTGAATCATTTGCATATTTTGACTATTTCTGCTATGAATACTGGTCTGCAAGAATCTATTTGAGTTAGGGTAGAGGGGCGCCAAGAGGGAAAATTGGGACAACTGTAGTATCATAAACAATAAAATATTTAAATTAAAATCATAACCATTTTGAGTTTCTGCTTTTATATATTTGGAGAATATACCTAGCCATTGAATTAATGAATTCTAAGAACCTATTTTTAAAGCATGCCAGTGGATCAATTTTGAGGAAATACTATTCTAGGATATTGTACAGGAAATTCTGGAAAGGCCCAATGACCAAAATTCTGTATTTTAAAACAAAGACGACAATAAGACACAAAAAAGACACCACATAATCATAAGTGCAGCAATCCAACAAAAGGATATAACCCTTGAAAACATATGCATCCAATATAGGAGCACCTTAGTATATAAAGCAAATCTTGGTGGATATAAAGGGAGAGACTGGCAGTAACACAGTCATTATTAAGGATTTCAACACCCCACTGACAACAGTGGGTAGACCTCCCAGGCAGAATGACAAAGAAATGGTGGTCTTAAATGACACACTAGATCAGATGACTTTAAGTGATATCTTCAGAGTATTTTGCCCCAAAGCAGTAGAATATACATTCTTTTCAAGTGTATGTGGAACATTTTCTAGGAAAGAGTACATGTTAGGACTCAAAACAAACCTCAAATTTAAGAAGATTGAAATCATATCAAGCATCTTCTTTGACTATAATGGTATGAAATTAAAAATAAATGATGAGAAAAGAACTGAAAAACATGAAGTACTAGAAGCCAAATAACGTGTTACTAAACAATGAATGAATTAATGAGATCAAAGGAGAAATCAAAAGTTACCTTGAAACAAGTGAAAATGAGAACACAACAACCCAAATCTATGGGACACAGTGAAAGCAGTCCTAAGAGGAAAATTTATAGCATTACAGGCCTACCTCAGGAAACAAGAAAAAATACAAACTAGCTTTACATGAAAAACAACTGTAAAAAATCAACAAACAGCTGAAAGTAGAAGAAAGAAAATAATGAAGATCAGAATAGAAATAAACAAAATAGGATCTAAAATAGGAACCAACTGTATGGGAAAATATATTTGCCAATGATACCTCAGACAAAGATTTGATCTCCATAATGTATAAAGAACTCACATATCTCCACACCAGGAAGACAAAAAATCCAATTAAAAAATGGGCAAAGGACCTGAACAGACACTTCTCCAAGGAGGACATATAGAGGACCCAGAGACATAAGAAAGGATGCTCAGCATCACTAGCTATCAGAGAGTTGCAATTTAAAACCACAATGAGATCTACCACTTCACACCAGTCAGAATGGCCATCATAAACAAATCAACAGACAAGTGCTGGAGAGGATGTAGAGAAAAGGGAACCCTAGTGCACTGTTGGTGGGATTGCAAACTGGTGCAGCCACTGTGGAAAACAGTATGGAATTTCCTCAGAAAACTAAAAATGGAACTGCCTTTTGACCCAGCAATTCTGCTGCTGGGATTATACCCTAAGAGCCCTGAAACACCAATCCAAAAGAACCTATGCACCCCAATGTTCATAGCAGCACAATTTACAATAGCCAAGTGCTGGAAGCAACCTAAGTGCCCATCAGTAAATGAGTGGATCAAAAAACTGTGGTACATTTACACAATGGAATTCTACGCAGCAGAGAGAAAGAAGGAGATCCTAC
>VMDR010021897.1:0-16548 GCA_007922815.1 Macrotus californicus
AATGAAATATTTTGCCTGCAGCTGGGGAACTTTCATTAAGAGTATAATTTGCACATTATTATAAAAAATGGTCATTAATTCAAACAATAGGATTAAATTTTCTTTATTTTACCCTTATAAACTAGAAGAAAAAGCTATCAAATTCAGTATTAATTAAGGCAAATACAGGAAAATCAAAGGTATTCAAATCAGTTACTACTTCCTCTACACCAAGGAAGGCTACTCAATATCCTGTCTCAGTTGACTGCTTATTTAGTTCCTGATTGCAGATAAATGAATTCAGTTAGGAAATCATTTGTGCATTAACATGATAATTGCAACCCATTACTATATTTTCACAAAAACTGTAGTACAAATTACGTGGTCTTTGCCTTATGTCTTAGCCTTATCTGGTTGAATATAGAAAGGAAGCTTATTTAATTTGGTATTTTATGTAGAGCTTGACACAGTAAATAACTACTGAATTAAATAAAATTATCAAATAGTACTTATCTTTCAAAATTAGTCAAGGAAGAAAAGCTTTGAAGGGGAACTCTTAAATACCCACTTACTCTCAGCACTCTCAAAATTCTCAGTAGTATCCCCTCCCACTCAAGAGGTCAACAAGACTCAGTAACTAACCCAGGCAAAATGAGTCTCCTTGAGCATCGTGATTTGAAGAAGTGGATAGGGACTGTTTTCAGCATGCCATGGTAAGGCACGGTCTTCACTCTTCTTACAGACAGGCAGCACCAGGTCCTACATACTAATGATCTTAAGATTCAAGAAGGGATATAGGATTTATGGTCACAGTCTCACCGAAAATATTCATGAGTACCCTACTAAGATTTCATACATTTTGCAAAAGTGTAGTTGTCCATAATCCAGTTTAAGGTAAAGTGTTTTAAGTACCTGGTACTTATTACAATAACTGATTAAGAAATAAGAAAGTATGATGGTCATGCAAGCATTATACAGATCAGGGCTTTAATCTGTTCTAAAGTAATTAAAAATAGTTATAAGTAAAAAGAAGACCAAGAACTCTTGTCTAGGCTGAAATATATTAACTGTCATCCTGATAAGAGATAAACAATTATTCACCATTAAAACAAGTTATGAAAGAAATAGAGATACATCCCCATGTTAAATCTCGAGAAAAGTTTACGTACATTAAGGAAAAAAGCGAAACAGGAGGGCTTTATTTTCATATCCTTACTATTAAGTAATAATGAAAATGTGAGACAATTCCAGTTAAGGATTTAAAAAAAATTATCTTTAGTTCACTTCACATTTCACTGTTTATGTATTATACCTCCAAGATATCTGTAGTATTAGATCTGGAATAAACTGGCTTTAGTTAAAACACTAGCTATGAAATTGCTCTCTATGTCATTAGGAGAATAAAACAATTGCAGCTTCTGAGACTCTAAAGTTTTGATGAATGTTGTGATTCCTTGACACAGAAGGGACCTTTTAAACAAAATTGCAACCACAGACTGTAAGCAGATACAAAGAGGAAAACCATGCCTTTAAGAATAATGCACTGCCTTGCCCAGGATGGGAGGGTGTTCTCCTATTTGTGAACATAAAGGTGAGCATTTGTACATCAGTTAAACAGGGACCTAGAAGTTGGTGATTCAAGAATTTCAGGATCGGAAGGAACCTGAAATGTCATCTTGTCCAAAATCTTCATTGGACTTTCCTGATAACTCATCATTCACTACTTGCTTGAACACCACCTTCTAGAAAGAGGAGATTTTCCAACCAAACAGCTTATACAGTTTCTAGTCTGCTCTCACTGTTAGTGCTTCCTTACACTGAATAAAAATTTGCCTTCCTGCAGCTCTCACTCGCTAGTCCCTATTCTGCCTTCTGCAACAGAACAGGTCTGATCTCTTTCTCATTTGGTAATCCACAAGTACTGGAAGGAGCTCCCTGTTCCTTCTCTAGGCCAAACAATCCTAATTTCTTGAAAGACTTTCTTTTTCTTTATTCCTACAAAGAACTGAGGTCCTAGTGGACTGTATTATAGGGGTCACACAAACTGATCAAAGAATATCTAGTCATCAGACATGCTTACCCGCTCAATAGTTTTAAAACTTCATAAAAGATACCTGAAATATTGGCTTCTCTCGAAAAACAGCTGATCTGGCCACAGTGGACTGGAGAGTGAACTGCAGCTGAGTAGTGGCAGAGGAGAAGGCACACTCTGCTCCAGTCAACCACGTGCATGTGACCTTTCTCAGAGAGAATCTACCTGCCCTTGCTATCTAGAAGAGCCAGTCTAGTCCCTGTTCCTCCTCTTCAGTGTCTTTTGTCAGTGTTCATATGAAGTATCTAGAAATTTTATCTCTTAAAGAAAAATTGTCTCCGAAAGAATTAGTACTCTGGTGTGATCTGATCAACATCAACACAAACTTCTACTTACCGCCTTTGATTTGGAATATATATAGATAACTATAATATAATATATAAAAACATTATATATGTTAAAATTGTTCATTCATTAAATATCACATAACATCTAATTAGTTATTTTGGTTTTCTTAAAATATATTTTATTAATTATGTGATTACAGTTGTTGCATTTGTTTCTCTCCTTTATTGCCTTCCACCCTGGACCCCTCTCCCACCCACATTCCCCCACCTTAGTTCATGGCCATGGGTTGTGCATATAAGTTCTTTGGCTTCTCCATTTCCCCTACTATTCTTAACCTCCCCCTGTCTATTTTGTACCTGCCATTTATGCTTCTTATTCCGTGTATCTTTTCCCCCTCTCTCCGCACCCCTGGTTGATAACCCTCCATGTGATCTCTATTTTTGTGATTCTGTTCCTGTTCTAGTTGTTTGCTTAGTTTGTTTTTGTTCTTGTATTTTAGGTTCAGTTGTTGATAGTTGTGAGTTTGCTGTCATTTTACTGTTCCTATTTTTGATCTTTTTCTTAGATAAGTCCCTTTAACATTTCATATAATAAGGGATTGGTGATGATGAATTCCTTGAACTTGAGCTTATCTGGGAAGCACTTTATCTGCCCTTCCATTCTAAATGATAGCTTTGCTAAACAGAGTAATTTTGGATATAGGTCTTTGTCTTTCATGACTTGGAATACTTCTTTCCTGCTCCTTCTTGCCTGCAAGGTTTCTTTTGAGAAATCAGCTGATAGTCTTATGGGAATGCCTTTGTCTCCTTTTCTCTTGCTGCTTTTAAGATTCTCTCCTTATCTTCAATCTTGGTTAATGTAATTATGATGTGCCTTGGTGTGTGCTTCCTTGGGTCCAACTTTTTTGGGACTCTCTGAGCTTCCTGGCTTCCTAGAAGTCTATTTCCTTTGCCAGATTGGGGAAGTTCTCCTTTATTATGTTTTCAAAAAAGTTTTCAATTTCTTGCCCTTCCTCTGCTTCTTCTGAGACCCCTATAATTACGATGTTGGAATGTTTAAAGTTGTTCTGAGGTTCCTAAACCTCATACCTTCATACAGTAGAATATAGTCATTCAAAATTATATATTTGAATATTTTAATGATACATGGAAATGCTCAATAAAAAGCAAAATACAAATTTAATTTTATGTAACTTTTATTAAAATTACACACTCAAACAGAGTGAAAACCTTTAAGATATCAGCATGCTATTGTCTATACATGGTGAGATTACCTGTGGTTTTCATTGTCTTTTTGTACCTTTTTTTACACCCAACTTTTGTATTAGAAGACTGATTCTCAATCAGGAAAAATGTCACTGGCACTCTTATTACAGTCATATCTCAATAATAAGTAAATAAAATATCAAGTAAATGAATGATAAAAAATGTGAACATAGTTCATGCCCTCAAAAAGATTACACTTTGCAGACAACTGAAACCAAAATGTGTAACAACAACTCAGGTAGAAAAATCGTAAGTTCTATAGTATATGAGGGCCATCTGTTCTAATATTTCATCACGGATTACCTCCTAAATATCTGCCACCTTTTAAATGCCTAAAAAGCATTTTGTTCATTTGTTCTTACGTTTACATGTCGAGACATAGCTGCTTACCAGCAGGCACGCATTTTGTCAGCATCCATGCAAGTCTGACAATGGTTCTGATATCTCTTAATTGTGGAGAGAAACCCTCAGGGTTCTGTACCCCTAAGCAAGAGGAAAGGGACTGAGAGTTTCCCCATAGCATGTGGTACTATACAATTCAAATCAGCGGAGCAGGGGCCTTGAGAGAAGCAAATGCCAATGAAGCCGATGATTTGCTTGTTCACTGAACAAATATTCATTTATTCAGTACCTAATATCTGTCAGACACTATATCAGGCACAAAGGCCACAATGTTAAAGAAAAGGGACACGTCTCTGCTACCACAGGGCAATCGGTTTAGTTTAGGATTCTCTCTCAAGATTGCACAGCAGATGAGTGGGAATAATCTCTGCAAACCCACTATAAATCAAAACACAAATTTTCAGGCAACACCCACAACTTCCCAGGTGATTCTGATGAGGCACTTCCCTATGTTATTTCAAGTCTTACATGGCTTTCATCCTTGGCATTACCATTTTCCACCTAAGGGAGATCTGGTAAGAGAAAGTGTGTCACACGTTGACAACCCATCACTGTACAGGTAGAAAAACGGAAAGCACATTCTGAAGGTGCTTTTACACTGGAAGCATCTGCATAGCCAGAGATAGCAAAGCTCAAGGGTTATGACAGGCATATCTGAAAAGGAACATGTGTGAAAGTGAAAATCAGGAAGACTAGAACAGGTGCTCGGGCCCTTAATCTAACATCCTTACTGCCAAGGGAATTTTAACCATATTAAAGTATCATTTGCAAAGTAACAGCATGACTTAAATACTGCTAAATCTGGCACTTAGAGTCATTAGTGCTGTAATCATCACATCACATCTTTTCTCTCTACTGTTGTTCTGAAGATTCAGGGAGTCTATCTACATGCTAACATGAAAGATCTAGCATAACAGTTATTTTTAACACCTCCACAAAACAGTTGTTGACAGAATGCCTAGCTTAAGATCTGCTTATCAACAAGTAACACTTTTTTCTTTTTCATTTACTATCCTAACTGACAATTCTGTATAAGAATAATGTAACTTCAGAAATATAGAAAAGGCTTAGATTTTTACTTACAGGCATACCTTGTTTTATTATCTTCACTCTTTCTGCACTTCACAGGTGCAGTGTTTTTTACAAAGTGAAGGCAAGGCCCTCCACCAGCAAAAAGATTACACTGTATTGTGACTTTTGTTTTATTCTGGTCATTGGGAACCAAACCTACAGTATCTCCAAGGTATGCCTGTACTAACTAAAATGACCCTGAAGATGCCAGTAAATTCTATTTCATTATAAATTTAGGAATGACTAAATTTATGGTTGTATCTCATCTGTAATTTTCTTTAAAATACTAACTGCTGATTTCAAACTTTTTTGGCTGTGACTCACATTTTATATCATTACCCAATGATATGTACCTACATGATGGAAAGAAAAGGCTCATAAACAAGCTTATTCCATGCAATGTACTCCTATCCCATCCCATCCTAAACTATGGTAGGCAAAAGATGTTGGTCCTGTTGGTTTGATGTCACAAACCACTAGCTGATGAAATTTGAAACTAAAAAAAATATCAGTACAGACCATATGAAGTATCTCTATGTCCAAGTGAGCATTTGAAGGAACTAATTGGGTGTTACCACTCATGAGTGGGGGTGGTTAGCTTGTGAAAAACTCTTATTCAGGATTTAATTCCAAAGGCAGCTTGATCCAAAGTCTTTACCTGCGTCCAATATATTTACCTACGTTTCCAACAGAGGGTTCATCGATGGGCATGAAAGATGTTAGCAATACATTTTATTGGGGAAATAGTGTTTAAAATATGTGATTAGCCAGAAATATCATAGAAGCTTCTTCACATTTACACAAGTGGAGTAGGATTCTCTGGCAAGTCCAGCAGCCTAACACTGTTTGAGTTGTGTCCAAGGTCACGGAAGTCTTCAAGTCTTGTTCCTGTACTAGACACCCTTCCCCAAGCTAGAGGGTTCTGATGCCTAATCAGACTAGAAAGTTAGCTGACTATACCATCAGAATGTTATTTTCTCTGCTTAGTGCTTGGCCCAAGTTTGTGTAAAGGAACAAAGCAAGGCATTTACTGGCCTATGAAATAGGGTTCTATAATTATTTTGTGTCTGCTTGCTAATGTAAGTTTGCAGGTGGGTCTGAGATTAAGTTCCCTCAAAGCAAGGCTGTGACAGACACGAAAACAATCTGAAAAAGATGAGTAATCAAGTTAACTTGGATAATTTTCAACAGGAAGGTCTTCTGCTTTATTTGTTGCCAATATTATTCTCATATAATTCACAAATCAGCATTTCATTAAATACAACTTCTCTGAAAAATGTTTTAGGTTATAGAAAGAAATCAATAGCAAACAGTTCTCCAGGTCCTGAAATAATTACTATCTCAGCTTCTTTTCAATTAATGATTATATTCTAATACAATTTTGTACAAATTTTGTTTTTCAAACTATAGAGGTCAGATGCTGTACTGAACTAAGATTTGGTATACAGAAGAGAGAATGGAAGGAAATAGATTATATTGAAAAAGTCAGGAAAAGCTTTATTCTATCAAGAAAAAAAAACTAATCTCAGTGGGAAATGTAATAAATTTGAGTGTTAAATAGCTTCCAATTTGTCAAGTCAGACTTTAATATGTGGTTTACAACGTGAAACAGATGCATTCATTATAACATTTAAATGTGGATTAAAATGAGATATTACTTTAAAAATCTGTTTCACTTTCTCTTGTAAGAGAAAAACTTTATTTCCTTATAGACACTGTGAGACTGATAACTTGATCTTGAAGCTACAAATGTAAATCTTTAGCTTTAAATGATCCTTTTCCAAAAGTGTGTAAAATATTTATTTAGAGTCTATTTCGCCTTGTTTCACTAAATATAGAATTGTAAGCATAATTAGCTTAATTTTATGCTACACGAACACTATCACGATGTGCTAGTGTATTTTTATAGACTCTTTATCAAACTTACACTATCGCCTACATACAATACCCTCAATTTATACAGGCACCAGAATCATGTGAAAACCCTATGTACTCTTTACCCGAGCTCAGACTGTTTGGGCCAGGGAGCCCTTTGAAAACTTTAATAAATGTCACTCATTCTCCCCACCAGAAAAGCAAATACACACCCTACAAATATATGCATTAATCTCAGAACATTCCTATACCCACCACATGTTCTATAAACTTCAAATTAAGAACTGCGGAGGTGGGATTACTATAGAATCAGAAATCTCTGGGAAGCAGAATTTTAAAATGTTTCTATATTATTGGTAATTATTTCCAAGAGGGGCGAAGGGGAGGCATAGCATAGGTAAAAGACTTGAAATATTTTCAGTTTTGTGTGAGATGCATGATGAAGCTTAGCAGCGAAATGGCACGAAGACTGGGATTTTCTTCAAAACACTTCATATCAAAACCCCCAAAACGGTAAAAGGTGGAAGGAGTGCAGAAGAGACGAAATGATGTGGCAAAGCTGATGGCAGTGAAGCTGTTGTCTACATGAAGATCTGCTTTCTACTTCTGTGTGTGTTTAGACCTTTTCACAATTAAAGTTTAAACTTTTTCATAAAGAATCTTTCCGCTGATCACGACAAGATGCCTTGCGGACACAAGATCCTAGCTATGGTCACAGAACCAGAGAACACACATGTGGCTGCTACAACTGGCACTGTTTCCATTGTGCCAGGTTGTCTCAGATGTCACCTGGGTCTGTAACTTCTTTCCAAAAGCAAAACAGAAAAGATGCGACAGGTTAGTTCTGGATAAGAGCTTTGGGAGGGAGGGAGGGTATGAAGCTTGATCGCCCCTTGCGTAGTGGTTCTCTTCCTCAGGCCATTCAGAAAGTCAGGGTTCTCCACAGAAAAAGAAAATATGCCATCTTAATGACAACCTTTGGGGAATATCTTTAAGCATGTGAAGCTGAAGGGAAAAAAAAGTCTCCAAAACAGTTGGAGAATTTAGGAAGAAAATAGCCCACAAATTTAAAATATCACTAAGTATGATTGCTTTAAGATTTGTAATGGGTTTTCCTTCTGACCTTTTCCCCTGAGAGGGCACTGACTTTATAAAGAAGTTATGCCACGGGAGATAAGTGAATTAAATTGAATACTCCGCAGCACAGTTTAGCAGGCAATTCATCATCAGAGAAGCCCAAGGGCTGCTGGCTGAATTTTAAAGCACTTTCCCCAATAAGGCTGGACATGCGTGCCTCTGGGCATACAAATTTTCTTTACGTTGGCAGAAGAATTGTTTCCTCATTCCATCTTTCTTACAGTCAACTCAATTATCACAGTCACAGAAGACAGGGTTAGCAGGGATAACCCTAAGAAAAATTTTTAGAAAACTCATTTTAACTGATAGGTTCAAACTCCTCTTTGACTCAAAACTTTTAACCTAGCAACCCATAAATCATCAAATTTATTTATCTGAGCTTTATTATGCCTTTTTACTCTGTAGTTTTAATTGGATACATAATAATAGTAATATTAAAGACTTCTACTGACTACATGAGTTCTTTAAATGTTTTTTTCCCACTTTCCCCAATAACCTTATAAAGTAGCTGTTATTGTCACCATTTTACAAATACGGGCATGGAGGCTTGTTAGAGAGCGTTAAATGAGGCAGTCCGAGGTCACACAAGTAGTAGCCAACAGAGCCAGGATCTGAACTGAGGCCTGTCCTGCCCTTTCTGGTGTGTAGCCTCATTTCCACAAAGAAGAAAGAAAAAAAAACTAAAAAGGGAATCAAGAAAGGAAGGCAGAGAAGACAGAAGAAGGAAACTGAAATACACTTAGCAAATCTTTGTGAACTGGTGGATGACCTTGGAATGACTGTCTAACACTATCTTTTACTTTTTGTTAGGCTTTCCAGGCAGTCAATAGAAAACCAGGACCTAAGAGATCTAGTTTTATACTCAAGTTGTCTTTATTTATTTCTTTAAAAGAAACATTTGGATTCTGACTACGATGATTTTCATGAAGAAATGCGCCGTTAAAAAAGGCTGAGATTTGCACGTGGCCCCAGTTACGGAAAACTCAACAGAGAGGTCGGTTCCTTGGGTGCCTGACATCAGAGACAGCACTGACCTAGACTCGTAGGAAGTAAAAGGGGTGTCTCCAAACGGCGAATCACACAAATTTATGAATGCCCTAAAATGAGTAATGTAAGGACTATAAACATCCCTAAGTAAGGGTTAAAACTAAGTAAAAGGTTGAAGATCTGACACATAAACTCACCTCAGTCTCACTCAGACCTGCTTTTCTTCCTTCTCAGTAGATGGTCCCATTACCAACAGCCTGGACATCTGTCAACTCCTCCTCTTTCTTTCCAGCTAATTCCTAACTTTTTAGAATTTCTGAAGAAAGTCCTTTACAGAATTTTATGGCAAAAAAAAAAAAAAATAACTCTGCATCAGTACTTGCCAGCATCCAGACTCCCCGCTAACCGGTAAAAACAGACGGTGCACTGTGGTGACCTCACTTCTCCATGTCTAAAGACCTGACTTTTGATCACTCCTCTGCCACTAATAAGCTCTGGGACTTCAGGAACACAGAAAGGCACTCGACACTGTGTTAGGGGTTTTCTATAACTTCATTTCATTCTCACAAGTCAACGAGGCAGATGTATTATTTGCATTTTTCAAAAAGGACACAAAGGCCCAAAGGGTTAAGACACCTGGTCCAAGTTTACAAAGCAAAGGGAGAGATTTGGAATTCAAACCAAAGTCTGTCTGCCACGTTATATTCTTCCATGTGACTTCCCATCTATAAAACATTTATAAAAATAACCAAGGATATTACTTAGGAAATTGTTGCTGTAAAATATTTCTCAAAACTACACTGGTTATAGGAGCACCAGCTGTCAGTGAAGTGCCAGCTTTGTCCCACACTTACTTTAGTACCAGAGAAGCACCTCACCACCTGAGCCACAGTGTGTAAGCCAGACTTCATAACGCTAACAAAGTGGTTGAACTAAATAAATTAGCAAGAAATAAATTGTGGCAAACTACTTGTATCTCAGATTTTCCTGTTTTCCACGTATCTACAACTGCATCATATAATTAAACAGTGCAAAAAAGTGATGGAAATTTACAGGCAAATTCTTTCTACCTGTTACCATAGACAGGAGTACTGAGCAAACAGCCACCTTAGGCTTGGCAAATATCTGCATGCTAAGATGGGCAACTGAGGTCATGTGCTGCATAATGGGGTTTTGGTCAAAGATGGGCTGCGTACATGACGGTGGTCCCATAAGAAGAATCCCCAGGAAAATTCACAGTAAAGGGCTTAGCGGAAGTTTTTGCAACCTCAACAAGCTCCTTAAAAAATGTGAAACCATGGACCCCTACACACCAAAAGGTTTTCATTAGTAGAAAATAATGTTCACAGTGCATCATCTGCTTACGAGCAAACCACCATGGACATGTTTCTGGAAAGAGAGGCACTGCCTCAAGCAGAGCCTCAGGCAGGTGTTCCAGAAGAAGGCATTGCCATAGATGACAGCACCCTGTGTGCTGTTGACCCTGAAGACCTGCCAGTAGGACGAGATGTGGGGGGGAAGACACTGCTATTGATGCTCCTGACCCTGTGTCAGCCTAGGCTAATGTGTGTGTGTGTGTGTGTGTGTGTGTCTTAGTTTTTAACAACAACAGACACATCTAATAGAGAAAAGCTTACAGAACAATGATATGAATGATAACTGTTTTTGTAAGGCTGCATGATGTGTTTGTATTTTAAGCTAAGTGTTATTACAGATGAGTAAAAAAGTTAAAAATTAAAAAGTTTATAAAGTAAAAACATTACAGTAGGCTGTTTATTTATTATTTAAGAAAAATACTTTTTTAAAAAACTGAGTGTGGCCTAAGTGTACAGTGTTTATAAATTCTGCAGCAGGTGTAATATCCTAGGCCTTCACATTCACTCACTCGCTCACTCACCCACCCAGAGCAAGTGTCCTACAAGTGTGCCATTTTTTAAGTCTTTTACACCTCACTTTTATTGTATCTTTCTATGTTTAGATACACAAATACTTAAATTGTGTTATAACAGCCGACAGTACTCAGTATAGTAAGCTGTACAGGTTTATAGCCAAGGGGCATCAGAGTATAGCATAGAGTGAGGGTGTCAAACTCATTTTCATTGGAGGCTACCATCAGCCTCCTGGTTGCCTTCAAAGGACGGAATATAATTTCAATTCCTTAACAGTTCAGGAGTAGTTACATCTACACAGTCCTAAAATTACATTCAGCCCTTTGAAGGCAACTGCGAGGCTGATGTGGTTCCCAGTGAAAATGAGTTTGACACCCCTGGCAGAGAGCCTAGGTTTGTAGTAGGCTCTACCATCCAGGTTTGTTTAAGTGTGCCCTATGATGTTTACAAGACAAAATCACCTAATGACGCATTTCTCAGAATGCATATCCCTATCGTTAAGCATAAAAATGCTTTTTAAATACCAAAAACTGCCAATTCAACAAAAATCTATTCAAAAGGAAGTATTTGGGGCTGCTATAAACAAACTCATTAAACAATGAAAAATGAAACCCCATAGAAAGTCTTAACCCATTACTGTTCAATTTCAAATGCTGTGTTTTTAACTTTCCCTAGTGATCTATTCATCAAATAATAAGAAAAATGGACTCCTAGCTCAGTCTCCACTAATGCTGGAACAATTAGGTTACCTGATAAAGAAAGATGATAAGCATCTGTGGGTTATGGGTAATAAGTCTAAGGTAATTACTACCTGTTACAGAAACACTTCACTGATATGGGCATTTATTTTTGATGAATAGATGTCAAGTTGCAGAGCTAAGCGGGGAGGGAAGGGCAGGAGAAGTAATTCAAAATACTGGCATCACATCTCACTGCAGTTAAATAAAAAAGCCAATATTTGATAAATACCAATACAGCTATTCCTCATGATGTGCTATTCCAACATGCAGAATTTCATTACTATTGAGTTTATAAATAAATGTGTGTGTTTGGCGGGGGGACAGATCCAATATCATTCTCTTAGAAAGTAAAGTCAAAGGAGAATTATCAAGAGAATAAAGGCAGGGAGTTGTGTTTCGTGGGTACAGTCATTAGTACCTGCATCCAGTTCCTGGCTTGTGACTACAGAGAAAATGGGAGGGCAGTGAGGGAAGGCAGGAAGAAATAGATGCACAGCGAAACAGTAACGACAGATGGAACAACGGTCCACGTTTTGTTATTGACACAGTTGCTCCTTCCTCTTAGCTAGAAGAAGAAAGTGCTCTTTGTTTGTTCTCTTTATTTTTAAAGTCATTACTATCCTACTATGGCATCTATCACATATAATCACTCTGATGATTTGATGAACAATTACATAAAACACAAGGCTGGATTTAAAAATAAGGCTTTGGCCATTAATGGCTCAGGACTCATTTTATTAGATCCCAGAAAAGTGAAACTGAAGATGTTTGAAAGATGTTACAGTTTTCACCTGATTTTGACATTCACTGCAACATAATGAACTCCAGGCTGTGGGGATCTCCCTGAATGCCTAGCTCAAGTACCCAAAGTATACGCTAAATGATAACTGCAAAAATACTAAGATTTGTTCAAGAAATTAAATTTAGTTTCATTAACCACTCCTCCTTAGCTATCTCTGGATTCCAATCTTTAGCCTCTACCCCCAGAAGAGTAGCAGAAGTTCCTTCCACTCAGCTCCTCAGCCACTGCTGAGAATTAGGCAGATGTGCAAGGGGAAAGGGTGGTACCCAACGTTGAGCTCCTCTCTCTCTACTTCGAACCTCTGGGATCCTGGTCCCTTAAGTGCTTACTTCCTAGTTTTCCAGAGCTTTCGAGCAGATTTTGTTCAGCCCAGTTTTCCAGTTATTCTTGACAGGAAGGCAGAAAGAACCTCTTGTTCAAGCCGTTTGTTGTGCGACTTGTCGATGCACAACAAGCTTACTCACCACTACCAAAAGCAACAGTTACCATAGTTCAGTATCTTTCTGTGATAGGGCTGAATCTCATCCAAACCAACCATAAAGGCATATTCATGGTGAACATGCTTGAGGGCCTCAGAAGACCATTTCCACATTCAAGTGAAAATACAGAATAGTTTTACACAGTACATTCAATACCAAGATAGTATCACTGCACGAAATAAATAACATTGAACTATTTTCAAAGAAACTATTTCTCCAGAAATGATTAAAGGGCCCCAGTACAGCAAGGACCACGTTATCTGCATTCGTCTTTCCAAACAGAAGTACTGTCACCTTCTATTTTCAACAGCCTTCCAACTGTGCTCCCACATCTACACCACTTAATTCTAAAACACTGTGCGGAATGCAAGCACAGTGCTCTCTGTAAGAAGAAAATCGAATCATATCTCTTCCTTGCTTAAAACCACCCTTCTAAGGCTTTTCGAGGCCCTACCAGATTTGGCCCCTACCAACTCTTCTGCCTCATTCTCATTAGCTCTTCTGACCTATAATTTCCTCAAGCTACTCTGACCATGCTCCTTCCTGGCCTTCACACTTGCCGCTCTCAGACGGGAATTCTCTTACTCTGCTCCGCCCCCAACTCAGTCAGTCAACACTGCTCTTCTTTCACTTCTCAGGCCCGAATCACATCCCCAGGGAAGTCACTCTTGAGCACACCCCCAACCAAGCCTAGATCCCCTTAATGTGCATTTTCTCCTAATCATCTCTTTCCACATTAAAATAAAAATAGGTAACATTTATTATACTAGGTCCTGTTCTAAGTCCAGCACACATTCGTTTATTCGATCTTCAAAAAAGCTCATAAGGTAGATGCTATTAGAATTCTCCTCTTTCTTCCTCCTCCTTCTTTCTTTTATTAACTGTGTAAGGGAACCGAGGCATAAAGAGGCTAAACAGTTCACCCAAGTTCAAGCAGCGAGTAAGTGAAAGGGCCAGGATGCAAATCCAAGCCATCTGCTTCCAGACCATAAACACTGGCTCTTGAATAGCAGGGAACTTCACTAGGTGTGCATTTTCCTGTGGCCAGGAAAGACAGACCAGGCAGACAAGGGTGCACACAGAGTCTGGCGCACAAGGTGCTTGATTTGTTGAATGAATTGAGTATGTTTTTAACAGGATATTACATATTATTTACTAGGCTATGCCATTAAGGCTTATTTCAAAAAAAAGGTTTTCTGTTCTGCCACTGGCCTTGGCCTAATCCGTGACAGACTCTATCTTGAAATAACTGTACTGTTGTTAATGTGGATCAAGTTCTCTAATTCTTTTTGGACCCAATACTTGTATCTGCATACTGAACCATTTCGCTTATATATAAATGTAAGCCAGCACAAACAGAACATTAAGATATTACCATCATCTAACAATTATTTTATGGAGGAATAGGTATCCTTGTGGAATATCTTTATACTCAAAGGATACAATACAATAGAACAATGATGGAGGGGTAACCATGTTGTCTTAAATCACCATTTCACTCTATTTATTATTGTTTTATTATTTTAAGATGTGATACACATATCCCTCACAATCCAACCTCTCCCTACCTGAACCCACGCTACCCAAACTCAGGAAATGAACAGATAAACACTGTGAGAGGGAGTTGTTTTCCTTTGCTATTCAAGCTACCACTACCATTCACTATCCAGAATTTCAGCATCCCTCACTATACAAAACCAGTAACCAAACAGAGTCAGATGGTAAGAAGTAAGAATTTACTTTGAGATTTTTAAATTGAGGAGAGCATGGCATTTTGTTTGTTCATTCAAGAGAGGCACGGATTATTTTTTTAAAAAAGACAGTAATCATATTTCTAAATCTTTGCATCATCCCTGTACCTAGCACACACTAGATGTTCAATAAAAATTTCTATGAATGTTTAATGTGTCAATACATAGGCAATACAGTGTCCACATTCTTGAACTATGGTTTACAAATGCATTCTAAATTTACTTCAAACTTATTATGATGGAATTAGGATTTTAAAATATATAGCTTAAATAACAGTTAATATAACTAGCAACTCAGGATGACTTCTGGGAATTACTATGCACTAGCTGACAGGTAGGTAGTTAAGAACCCTGCCGATGAAAGGTGATACAGCTAACTACTGGCTAGCTATACGACTTCAGATACGTCACCAACCTGGCCAACACTTTAGATTTCCCCTCTGCAAAAAGGGGACAATGTGACCACCACATTGGTCAGTGTGAGAATTAAAGTGCTTCCAGTGTACAGCATTATAGCATTCCATAAATCGACGATAAGTAAGCATCCAAGAAGTATTAGCTGCACCACAAGTACAGTTCTAAATATAACCTTGTATATCTACATTATCACTTATTAACTCATTAAAATGGGATGATGGTGATTGCGATTTAGGTATAAATAAGCATGAGTGCTGAAAGCAGAGTCATAATGAGGCTTTCTGTCAGTCCATACCAAATGGAAAACCACAGTAAGAGCAAATCTGAGTTCCACACACCCTTTCAGTGGATAGTTGTTCAAAACAGAAAAATACCTAAAAGATAAACTAGAAAGTATTTTTTAAAAGACAGGTTTTAAAACAAATATTCTTCCTGGGAGTCTGCTAAATCACACACTCCCAAAAACAAAACTTTTATGTCAGCTAAAGCAAAATATATCCATGTGAACAAAACCTCCATATTCTTAGAAAATACCATCCATACAAAATAAATAATGCTGAATCATTTTCACAGAAGCCATTTCTATGATAATGAATATGAAGAGCACTGGAGACTACTCCCACGAGAGCTATTTCCCAGGTCCTCTACACTGAGAGGACCAGGAATTGATAGTAGTCGGTAATACTGAAACAAAAACTGGAAAGGTAAGAGGAAGTAATTTAAATGGCTTCACGAATGTTAAAGAAGAAAAGTTCTATGCTTAGAATTGATATGAAATAAAGTTAAGTGTTTAAAAAGATATACTTTAATGATTCAACTAAAAACCCAAATGTGTAACAGGGCAAACACTTCATTAACTGGAGAATTCCGAGTCCCATGACCCCACTTCAATAAGCTGGTGCTCTTGGACACCAAGTATGGAGACCTCAGCCTGCCTCCCAGGTGGGCCTGGGACTGAATTTTTGTGGCCTGGGCAGCTCCTGCTTGCTCAGCTCTCACCCTGCACAGGTGGGCATTCACTGCTTTAAGAGGGCAGAGCCCTGATATATTGCCCTGGCACCCAGTGCCTTTACTCTCATTGGGTAAACTAGGTTTTGGCACTTTGCCAATGGTCTCCTTGGGATTCTATTTACTTTTTTTTTTTCTCCTGGTTTGGCTTTTGCATTGAGAGTAATTAATTACATTTTTTTATTGTGGTAAAATATACATAACATAAATTTTACCATTTTAACCATTTTTAAGTAAGCAATTCAGCATTAAGTATATTCAATTAAATATATTCAAGTACAACGTTGCACAACCATCACTATCTATTTCCAAAACTTGTCATCCCCAAAGAAACTCTGTACCCATTAAATGGTAACTGCCTACCCA
>VMDR010021898.1:0-16550 GCA_007922815.1 Macrotus californicus
TTCTTACATCACAGAGGTGGCATTGCCGATCACTAGAGAAAGGAGGGGGACTCCCCAGTAATGGTCTTGAGACAACGGGTTATTCACATACAAAAATGAAATTAAATCCCTAACTCAAACTCTTACATATAAAAGACCAAGTTATCAAATTTAGAATATAGGTGAATATATTTCATGAGATTTAGGGAGAATTTCCTAAGCACGACAAAAGAGCTAAGCATAATATAATTGATAACATTGATTATATTAAAATTAAAAATTTAGTTCATGAGAACGTAACAGAAAATTCAAGTCATCAGAAAATAAAGTAAAAAAAAAATGATGAAGTAATTCCAATCACACATTAAGGATTATTAATTATATGTACACATACACACACACATACATACATATTTAAAACTCCTATAACTCATAAGATAGAAAAAAATAGCAGAAGTCTTGAGTAGGTGTTTCACAGAAGATAAATGGCAATAAAGTATATAAAAAATGCTTAACTTCATTAGTAATTAGGGATATGGAAATTAAGCCCATGCAGAGATAATCATGTTATACCCACTAAATTAGCAGAAATCTCTAGGCCTGGAAATTTCAAATGTTGGCCAATGCAAAGTAATGGAAACTCACATATTGCTGAAAATTATTTGGCATTATCTGGAAAATTTAACATGTTCATGCCCTAGCTGTTAGTCCTCTACTCTTAGATATATGAGAAACACTTGAAATGTTTAACGCAGCCCCTCTTTCATATAAATACATATACATGTGATTTAAATCATAAGGTAAAACAGAGTAATTCTGATGTAACAGCAGACGTGCACATGAATGTTCCTGATAGCCATTTAAAACAACCCAAATTTCAGTGACAGCAAAATAAATAAGTCAATTATGGTTTAGTCACACCACTGAATATTGTAGTTGATGGAAGAGAATGAAAAATAGGACATGAAACAGTAATGTAGATGCAACAATACCAGGTATGAACAAAAATGGCGAAGACTGTAATTTAAATATATCTTTGAAAAAATCAAAAGTAAACTGTGTTTTGCTTTTGATTTTTTAAAATGTACACCCATATTTGTTTAAACTATTTATAAATATGAGGAAATAAGCACAGAATCTGAGGGGTGCCTTACAGGTGAAACATGGAACCATGTTGAGAATGTCCAACTAGATAGAGAACAGTGTAAATTCACAATCCATTTTAATTTGATTTTTAAACTATATCCACACGCAACAATTAATAAAGCACACGTTTTACAAAATCTGTCGTTAGTTTCACAGATCAGGGAGCGCTTGGAGTTGTGAACGAAAGGCATGGGAATATCAGGAAAGCTTGCTTTAGGAGGAATTCCTGTGCCTCGTTTCCTAAAATGACAGAGGGGCGCCATATGTCCCTGATGACTTCTTTTAGTCACAGTGGTGCTGGCTGGGACCTTGTCCTATACTGTAGGACAAACAGCAAAGCCGACACATTCTGCAGACACCAAGACCAGTACAAAGAGATGAATTCACCCATAAATACGGTCACTTCCGTCTGGGCCTACGGGACTTCAGATGAGGGGTGAAAGAAAACAGGAATCTCCATTTGCGGGCCCTGGAAAGAATCTCCATTTCTTCCATAAGACAACCGTACTGCAACAGCCTCCAACCCTGTGTTCTTAAAAGTCTCCCCCCTTCCTACATAATGGTTTCTTACATCGAGTATAATCTCATTCCTTCTATTAATTCTGCAGTGCTTCCACGCTAGCAGGAAATGTCTAGCTCTGAAGGCTGAAATGTGTTGCGCCAGCATCCAATTTCACTCACCCGAGTCATTTGAGATCCTTTGAGATCCAACATGGAACGATAAGGCCTAACGTGGTGGGGGGTGGGGGGGGAGGCGGCTCGTGAGCGGTCACCTTCACCGTGAACACTTTTGCTCTGATAGGGATTTTTAAGTTTCTATCTCTAAAACTCAAAAAAAAATATCACTTTCTACGCCAACACACAATCCATGCACCCATTAAATCAGAGGCTCTCACTCTTGGGTTCTCAAAATGAGAAGCACTTAAGGAACTTAAAAAAAAACCAAAAAACAAATTATCAGTGGACCCTCCTCCCGGAGATTCTGATTTAAATGCTCCAGACAGAGGCCCCGGCATCAGCTGATTGAGGATATCAGAATTACACTGTTTCTCTTTGGAAATTTAAATGCCAAATCACAGGGCTACATTAAACATTTGATGGTCACCTCTCCACTCAGCTTACTCGGTTTCAATAAAGCTACTTAAATGTACCTTAAACTATTAAACATCAGTTTTAAGTACATTGAAAGCACCTGCCTATCATTTTCTCACCTAACCCAGGGTGACAATATCACAGATGTGCACCTTCCTGTGAGTTTAAAAATGGCTTTGGGTGAAGACTAGTGATTTGTAAATTTAAAACCCGACCACCATCTCCAACCGCGAGATCCTTTACTGATAACTGCTAAAAATATCCCAACCCTGAATATTTTGACACATCATCTCCAAGAATCAGAAGTTTTCCACACCCTCCATGTCTTACACTTCCAAAGCAAGGTGGCTTCCACATGAATAATAATCATGACAGTCTCCAGATTTCATAGGCTCCAGCTCAGCTACAGGGGTTGCTTTTCTGCACATTACTGTGGCCTTCAGAGATGCAGACTCCACTTTAAAATCAAGAATAGAGAGTACATGAGAAGCAACTGAAGCTTTTAAAATTACATCCACTCTCTTTGGATGCAGATTTATGGCCCTTTGAAGGCATCACTGCTATGTTGCTGCCAACATCCAACGCTTTCTTCTAAGAAGCACAAGTCATGTGCTGGTGAGCTTTAAAATCTGCTCCAGCTTGAGACCCCTGAGTGCCCAACCACAGAGGCATTTCAGTAACCCCCTCATAACACAGCCCTGGCCACCCATTCAAACTGCAGTGTCACCTTTTCATGAAACGTGAAAACCCAGATTTCAACAGAGACAAATGGAAATGGGAAAAAATTTACTCATCCAGACACAAAAGTAGTAGCTGTGTGGTAAATACCTTGGGTAAAGCGTAAGGCTCTGTACCCTAACTCATAGCGCTGGCATCCCAGAGTTATTAGCAGAAATGGAGTGAATGCATTTTCCTGCGTATAGATTTTTTTGAAATATACTTAGAAAATATTTAGGATCTACTAGTGGATTGATTCTGACCAAGTAATTAGAACAAAAACTTAAGACTTACCCTAAATTCCAGTACAAACATAAAACATCTGTCATGTAAACCTGTTTTACCGTATCAATTAGCTCTGCAACCCTGAGCCAACCCAAGTACCTCAAGTCATAGCCCCAACGGTCCATGATTAAGACCACCAAAGGGGGGAAAATCTGTCCAATTCCAAAGGCATACAGAAAAATATAAACATTTTCAATAAAAGGAAAACATTCTTTAACAGAAGGGTAAAATGGTCAATACACTAGTCTTCCAATCTCTCCCTTTTTTCATTTCTTTGTGCCTCCATTGATTACTCTGGTTATTGTAGTCCCGAAAAGGAAAGAGGCAAGAACAACAATGAGAAAATAAAGACATGGATTCATGGGCCAGCTCTGGGAGAAATGACCTCTAAAAACCAAGCAAGCTACTTTGCTTTAGACCTTGGTAGTTCTTGTAAAGATACGGGCATAGGCCTAGAAATTTTAGGGTCCTTTTCAGCAATATAATTTTAAGATTCTTCTTTACAAATGGGAAAGAGAGGTACATAGAAACTGAGTGATCAGAATATATTTATCAAATGTTAAGTAAAAGGCCACTTAAATGCTTTCTATTACCTTCTTTTAGACAATCTGCCTCCACAAAACTAGGAAAAGCTTTATGTGCATCACTCAAAGACAATTATAGAAAATGAGGATCAGCTGATTCCCTGATCCTTTAAATCTCAACAAAATGGAAAACAGTCACTGATTTGAGACGAACTGAACTGGAAAGCTGAATGCTGAGTCTTGTGAGTTTGAGTCAAAGGCGTTTTAGTAAAAATAATTTGAGAAGACTTCAAATCTGGAAATGTAACCTGAAATGTCATATTACAAGGTGGGGCAAAGGTGGGTTTACAGTTGTCCACATGGAAAAATGCATGCAGGCTATGATTATTACAAGAGCTTTATTAACTGTTTTGCATACTCACAACTGTACACCTACTCTTGTCCTACTTCCGACCTGCCCTGTGGATGGTTTCTGTTAGAAAAAGTTAACCTAGCAACCACGGGCCCGTGCACCCAACTGAGCAACAATGAGCTTACGCACTGAAGGGATTCCTAACCCCTTCCCTTCCACCAGTGTCCACTCATCCCAATTCTGTTGCTATAGTTGCACAGATGCACATTAGTTACCAACCACTGATGTAAGAGAAACTGATGCATAAAATTTCTTTTATTGTTGGGACATTCTTGAAAATGCTTAAACCACAGCTTACCAGCATCATTCCCGAAGTCCCACTAATCTTGTCCTAAACATTCTACTTCCAGAGCATTTTTTTCTTGAAGGGTTTCATACCCACTTCAAATGCCAAGAAATGCTTCCTGAAGTGATCAAAGATATTCTGAATAAATGGTACTGAAAACAATGGGTAGTGTCATAAAATGTTGAGAGTGGGAAAGAGTTTTTAAAATAATCTAATCTAGTTACTTCGCATTTGAGAAACCAGACCTGAAGACAAAAGCGACATGTTGAAGGGCGATGGTCTCGAACCGTCTGGCCCGCCACAATGAATACATGAGAAGGGTGTTTGAACTTGAGAAGAGACAGGGAGCTAGGAAAGACTGAGAATGGGGGGGGACAGACGGGAGACACCACAGAGGAAGAGAGAGAGGGGAGCCCCTGAATTAACAAGTGGGTTTTCAAGTCAACACTGTGTCCACGTCTCAAGTGTAAGTGTTATCAATGCCACTTAAATTAATAGCACAGAACCTTAATGATGTTTGCCACGATGATGATATATGACATTCTACTACTATATAATATGCGCGCACAGATCTCCACGCAGAAAAGCTTCTTAGCACCTTTGACAACGATTAATGATTGGCTGTCCGGTGATGGTGTTTCTGCGGCAGGAGGCAATACGAGAAAGCAGTCTTTATCACACGGCTATCCCAGAAGTTCATGTGCATTTCAACCTGTCCGCTCAACTTCAGAAAATCTCCAATGTATCTTTTGCCTTCAATGTGAAAAAATATTAATGACAAAGTTTTATTTCTTTCTTTAAAGCAACCCCCAAGCCCTTTACATCCTACCCACACACCTCACACTGACCAAACCTGTACACCCCTCAAGGTTGTTGTTGTTGTTGTTGTTTAAGAGAAACAACTTAGGAAATTTCCTTTGACGCAGGCTGCTGGCCATCAGTGCAGCTTCCGGACTCAGGACTGAGGGAGGCACAGGGTTGTCCCTTCAAATGCAGGACACTTAAACTCATTCCAGCTCCTTTCAAAAGGCTCATAACACACACTTCTCTGGCAGAGAATTTTATTCTTCTGGATCTTATTTCTTCCCTACTTCTTTTTAAAAATAGGTTAGATAACTCCTAAAAACACATCAATGAACACTGTTATTCCGACACAAATTAAAAGACTTTAATCTTGTTTTAGAACTATACACAGAAAGAAAAAATAAAGCACGTGCACACAAAATTCATAATAAAGACTAGGTATATGGTAAACTAGGCAGACTGGGGAGCTAGTATTATATTTCTAAAGGCTATCTGGTATCCATAATGGCATCATTAAAAATAAAACTACAGAACTAATTTGTGATTTTGTTAACTTTAATGAACACTTTAATTTCTTTTATTTTGAAGAAAATTATTATTACTTAGCAAGTTCCTCAGAATATTTGACATACCACTATTCCATTACTACAGTATACCATTTTTCATCTAGTCAAAATTCTCCTTTCCTCCAGTCACTCCTGACACAGGTGCTTTTCCCGGGTGGAGCCATTTGTGTTTATAAAGAAGAGAAACACAACACTATGTACACCAAGTAGACAACACAGGTATCATTCGGAAGCGTTCATTCATTTGTTTTCTAGGCTCGTGCACCCACAGCCCTAGCACAAATGTAAGGTGAACAGACTGTTGTGTTGTCCAACTTACGTGTAATCCATCCACTTGGCAATGGAGGAGAGTTACATGGCAAAGAAGTCAAGAAGGCCCAGACACCATTTGGCGACTCAGCTTCTGGTCATCGTACTATTTACTGCTACCTGTCTGGCTTTGGTTGAAAAATACCAGTCAACCTCAATGTCGTCTGTTCAACTCATGTTAACTGTTCAATACCAGCGTGGATACGAAAACACAAAGTGATCAGAATTGTCAAAGTATCCTAAGAGTGTCAAGTGCCATGCAAATCAAATCATTATTTAAAACAGCTGCCCATGAAAGCGTCACATCACACACTTAATCACCTTTCTAGAATAGTCTGTCTAGGAAAGTAGACTTTACAATATGTTCAGAAAACAAAATATAAAACCCTCTTACCGTTATTTAGTTTTCTCTGGCAACTAAATTTCCCTGAGTGATTTGTAACAATATTGAGGAAATTTTTAGAAATTTTAAACTTAACATTATTTACACCTTAACATAAAAATGTTACAGTGAAAAAGAAGAAAGCATTTCACACATTGGACAAACACTGCCGGGTGCTGGACAAGTAACAGCACATGACGGGCCCTGTCGAGGAGAGACAAATGTCTTGTGGCAAAGACAGACCTAACCCCCAGCTCCTTGCGGGGACAATCCAGCTGCTTGGGCAGCATCAGTACCTCATGTGAATAGCGCCAGGGTATTTTTTTAACCAACTGGGTTTAGGGGTGTCCAACCCATGGCCCATGGGCTGCATGAGGCTCAGTCTGGCTACAAATATGGCCCAACACAAAATTGTAAATTTACTTAAAACATTATGAGATTTTTTTGTGTGCAGTACGTGTCATGATGTATTTAATGTATGGCCCAAGACAACTCTTCTTCCAGTGTAGCTCAGAGACACCAAAAGGTTGGACGCCCCTGTATCTACATCATAACTAAAGCCTACATCTCTCGTCATCCCGTACTCTGGGTCATCTTAAGTGTAGCTCAAGATATACAATAAAATGAAGAAACATTGAAAAGCATTAGTAGAGCTTCATATTTAACAAAAATCTGACTTTGGGCAAACTATTCAACTTCTGGAGGACTGACTTTCCTCTTTATTATAGGAAATTACTTAGAGGCAGATATAAGTCCTCAACTACCTCAAAATAAAATTTAAGACTTTTAGAGTATTGCATCTGAAACTTTACAAATGCTGGAAGTAAGACATTACATTGCATCAGAATGGTGCTCCCTGAATGTCTATTAGTTTCATGAGTGGCTGTAATGTTTATCTAGGTTAAAACTGACATTAGTGTTTCCCTAGTCCTCTACTGGCATTTGAAAAATAGTCTTACATTGAATTTCACTTCCTACTGGATTACAAGTGAAAAACAATATTGAAAATCAAAAGCCTGAATTACTATCACCCATGGCCCTGCGACCCAAAGCGTGGCCCACAGATGATGTCATTTGGGAATTAGGCAGAAATGCAGAAATTCAGGCTCCTCCCCAGATTTACGGAATCAGAATGGGCATGTTACCAAGATAGGCATGACTCACATGCACATTAACATTTGCAAAGCACTGATTTGTGAGTTTCACATAATACCAGCTTAGCTTCCATAACCCATGATCGTGTCTTTGCCCCGCTCTTTTCCCAGAAGATTGTATTAAATTAAATTCAAATAAAGATGATAACTTCTAAATAAGTACTGTTGCTAGCAAAAGCCACCAATCACTTTCACACAACTCTAAACAACATGCTGTAAATTTATTTAGAGGCAAATATTCTCATTCAATATTTAGTAAATACATTTGCTTTTATTGTAAGTTATCAACATTTGTGAATTATATTAAACATGGTTATCTCAGGGTTGGTTGGGTCCTAGAAGTAGTCAGAAGGGTTTCTTCACTTGGGTCTCTTGTATCTCCTGTACCTATGCCTGGCCGCCCATTACCTACCTTCCGGAAGGTCTACAGTGTCATTTTCCCCTGGACCTACCTGATTGAGAAATCACATTTTCAATTTAGGTAATGAGAAAATACTTGTAAGTCCATTCTTATTCAGGTTCTACATTGTTGTGGTGATATTTTCCCACATAATTCCTTCTATCTTTACCAGGCTGGGTTACTGGAAGACATACATGTGCCAAGGTTTTTCTCTTTCTGGGGAGGAAAGTTCTTTCGCAGGTTAGGAACCAGAAATCCGGGGTCAAAAAGTCAATTATCTGCATTAAGTGGAGCTGCACTGACCTCACTTGGATGACAGCTTTCAGCTCTGCAGTTTCCTTATTTCTGTAGGAAACTAGTCATATAAGAAGAAGAACACAGGCCTCACCTTACTCTCGTCCTTTTGGAAACAATACGAGGAAGTAATTTATGTCCTTTGGTGGTCTGATGTCATATGAGACACATAATATGTGTTCACTGTTTTTACTTTAGTCCCATAAACACAACTTTAATATGTCTGTCCTGGATTTCTAGTTCAGTGACGTCGGGGCGGGGGGTGAGGGCAGGTGTGGGGGATGGACGGGTTAAGGATAAAATATGCTGGACACACCATCCTGCACACAAACCCACTTTCAAAAGAAATACTCCAAAAGCACGACCGAGTTTGCAGTAGATTTCTAACCCAGTCCAAACTGAATACATTAACATCCGCCTAATTCTGAAAACCATCCACACGCGGCATGTGTATGCACACAATAAGGCCATACGATGCAATGTGGCACAAACAATTAAAAGTTCTTTTCAAAGTGGAAATGCAAAATAGAATGAATATCTATTTTCTATAAATGAATCTAGCCATCTGTCTTACAAAAGCAGCAGCAGGAGCACCCAAAGCAGCAGAAACAGCAGCCTCTGCTGTTAACAATCTATTCTCAAATCTCATGCTCCACATTTTCCCGGCAAACAAGGCTAAAAATATAAGACATGCAACAAATAGTCTCCTGGGATCTGCCATTCCATGGATGGTGTACTCAATCAGAGTAATATTTTCTGTTGAAACTCAAAATTGAAAAAAAAAAAAAAAAAAGCAAGCTATCACATTAGAAACTGGCGTTCGGAATGTTAAGCGTGAATCCAATCCCAAAGTATATGAAGCTGAATGGTGAGAGGGTGGTTGTTTTCATACAACATAAATCTCTGAGGTTTATCTAAATATATTTATAGATTTATTTAAGCCACTCTAAATTCCTCCACAGCTCTCA
Organism: Macrotus californicus; assembly: GCA_007922815.1. Taxonomy (NCBI): domain Eukaryota; kingdom Metazoa; phylum Chordata; class Mammalia; order Chiroptera; family Phyllostomidae; genus Macrotus; species Macrotus californicus. Next base: position 9,319 of record VMDR010021898.1, read on the forward strand.
TGGTTGTAGAGATAGAATTTTAGTACTTCTGTCACCAAAATGTAAGGTCATTTTATTTTGGACCGAGTTTAGAAAATTAGCCTTGCTGTTGGCTCTGGAGTTGGTCTAAGCAAGTTCAAATCCTGGCTTCTCCATATACTAGCCCTGTGGCCTTGACCGGTTATTTAACCCCTGTGCGCCCTTCTTTTCCTACTTTCGAGGTGAGAACAATAACCTTCCTTACCTCACAGAGTTATTTTAAGAATTAAATGAGCTTATGTGTGGAAAGCTTTCAGAACAATCAATGGCACACACTACAGACAATACTATTATTCTTTCATATTCAGTCAAGGCTGCAAAAATGCTTTCTCCTAAAAATAAACATAAGAAGTGGCGACAACGCGATGGTACTCCTCATGCCAACACTGGGCATGTAGTAAGAGAAAGGGTGAGCAGATCGGTGCCTTTATCTAGAGTGTGCAGTTGAGAACGACAGAGGATTCCATTGGTTATTCCATTGTGCTGTAGGTTCATGAAGGCATAGGGATAAGGAGGCCAGAAGGGAAGACAATGACAGAGTGGATCAAGCGACACTGCCTGGAGTGCAGGACAATCAATCAGAATGCCAAAGGTGTCATCCAGAAGCAAGGCACAGCTGGGCTTTCTGGGAACACATGTGCCTGCCCATGAAGAGCCTGCATCCCCACCAACACCTTCCTCGCCAGGATGTTATGGGATAAATCTTTCTCTGGACACCCATCTTTGGGAATAGATTTTAATCTGTGGGACCCGGGACTCTAGCCTCCATGTTCAAAGAGGAGGAAGAAAAGTCCTAAGGGACAGGTATCATATATTCGCTATCTCCTGATCAACCAATTTCTTGACAAGCCTTTAAAGTTGGCTCCATTTTAAGGTGTGTAGTACATCTGCTGGAGGAGAACAAGTCACCGAGGAGACAGAAAAGGACTTCCTGGACTGATAAGGCAGCAGGGTCTGGAAGGACGTGACGGATTCAAGAAGAAGGTTCAGAGGAAGCCCACAGAGCCCTCATGGGTGCCCTAGGTTCTCCCACCCTAGGGGGCACCCCTTGAAGAACTGCAAACCCACAGAAGGGTCATTCATATAGTGAAGAAGGATGGAGGGGTATTGCTGTCATAGTAAGACCATGAAAAAGGAAGAGCCAAGTCACGACAGTTCACCTCTTTTTAAGAACCAAGAGACGTAAGAGGTTCCTTGAGCACAACACTTTGTGGGGTAGGAAAAGGGAGTGCCGCTGGTCTGCTCAAACTAAGAGCTCAACCCAAGCGTCAGAAAAAGACAAGCCCGGCACGAAATTTTAAGACAAGCGCTCTTTTCTCTCTGCCCTATGGAAGGACAGACTTTTGAGGAAAGGGAACAGAACAAGGAAAAGGGGTGGGGGTGAGTGGGGTGGGCTGATAACATTCACTAAGAAAGAAATGACTATAGATTTGAAACTGTATGAACTAGGTAGATAGATTGAAGTTTGCATAACCATATGACCCTATTATGTCTATACAATCAACATGTACTTCTCTGGCCCTTAATGCATTACTACAGTTATTATAAGGGAGATGTCATCGTCCAGGAAAATTTTTAAAGCAAGAAAGTGTGAAAAGGCTCAGCCTGTCTAATATTATCTCCCTCCCTGCCTTTCGACTAGGCTACTTACGCACCCTGTCTAATGCAGGAATCACCAGATCAACAGCAGCACTCCTTTTTACAAAGAGCAAAAACAAACCAGTATGACAACACGATGTGGATTCAATTAGCACCTGGCAGGTCACAAATAACTTTTAAACAACATTCTTTTCAGTTGGAAAGTGTTAAAATATTCAGTAATCATGGCACCAATGTGCCTTCCTTACAGCATGCCACCAGTCTGCAGGGTAAGTCTTGCTTCCAGGGGAGGCAACAGAACGTTGCTGTTTGGGCCACTCCCGGTTTCTGCAGACACCCCCTTACCCTAGGTATCTTCCTCTTTGAGGATACCCAAAGTCCATCATCAGAAATCCCCCTCTGAGTTTCAGAAGGTTGTACATGGAGTGTGGGAGAAGAAAGGAAAGAAAAAAAGGAGTTGGCGGAATCATGAAAACAAATGAGGAATAACTGTCAAGAAAATGCTACCGAATTGTTAAACATTCTTACATCATCAAAGCAAATGGCGTTAATTCTGTATATCCTATTAACTAGGGAAAGCAGACTATCTGTGGTTCAAACCAACATGAAAAGGCTTGCCGAAGAAAAATGAGTTACTTGTATCAATGAGAACAACCTGGGGCCAACCCCAAAACAGCCTGGTGAGACTTCTGGGCAAGCTCGCCTCAAGAGCACACCTGATCTTGCTTTTAATCAATGGCCCCCTTCCTGGGCTGGGAGAACTTAAGTAACAAGGAAACAGGCGCTCAGTTCTGAAAACTCCAATTGTGCCCACCTGTCCAAAGCCAGGTGCACGTGGCTTCACAGGTTTTCACAGCCTGCTGACTGAGGGCTCTCTGGCAGATGCTAAGGGTAATGAATGGGCTTCATGCCCCAGAAAGTAAAATATTACAAGGGGAATATTAGGTTTAGTGCTCCACTCCATGTGTCTCAAACGTTACTGTGATCTGTGCAACACATTGGTTGTAAATAAGCCTGCAGAGTGCACAGTATGTTTTCCAGGAGACTAAAGAACAGCTTGCAGACAAGAGGTGCTAGCCTTAGTTTCACAGCCAGCAAAACCCTATCCAAGAAGCTTTTGGCAGGTCCCCACTTCTTGTTTGGAGCTGGCTTCAACACAACTCCACCAACGAGTGTAAGGGGTCAGGGCATGGAGTCAAGTCACTGTGAGGTATGCCATATCCTAGTAAGTGGTAGCTCAGACATTTAGATTAACAGCCAGAAGAGAAAAAGGCCCGCTTTCCCCCATAGCAGCATATTAAAGGCAACTCAGAGCCGACTTTGCAAAGGAGGCATTCTCAGTAGTAAATGAAATGGTTGAAGCTTGCGCTTCTCCCAGCAAGGGAAAAAGAACCACGCTCCACCATCAGCCAGTGTGTGTAACCACTCGGGCTCATTTCCAAACCTCTCCTGCTTTTTCAAAACCCTGCTCCATTAAAGAAGAGAGAAAGAAAGGAGGAAAAAAAAACTTTTCAGGAAATGAAATGCACATAGTCACTGAACAGAATCATAAAACGGAAAGCCTCAATCTACTTTTTTTTTTTTAAATTCTTCATTCCAGGCAGCACGGCTGCTTTTAACACAGCGTTCGCTTTTATTAAAATGAGATTATATATTGGTTCTTTTGTGGCAGTGCTCAATCCTTTCCACCCTTTTCTGTCTCGCCGCCACACATCGTATGTTCAGGATAGCCAGCAGAGCAAAGGTGACCAGTGCCACCTCTCACTAGACATCCAATAGGTACATCATTTAACGCAATTACATATTCTAAGCCCTAATGGATGCCACACTGGGAAAGAGAAAGGTAAAGAAGGGCTAGAAGGAGAGGTTACTGGATTATTTCAAATGTAAAACCACAATACTCAAGCTATGTGTAAAATGCCTCTGATCATCTTCAAAGCAAGTCCGCGGGATTTATCTTTAAGTTCACGCTCCCTGTTCTCGCTCAAGGTGGAGCTGAAACCAGTTGCAAAATTTCACTCTACTCGAGTCCAGGGGAGCCAGGAAAAATGGGGTCTATGTTTCTAAGCCGGAAGAAAAACACCGTTTTCCCTGCTGCTCTGTGGGGCCCCGCGCTCGTGAGCTCCCTAGGTGTAGTAGGCACTGGGTAGGGAGAGGACGCGCCGGGTGAGCGGCCTCCGGCCAACTGCTTCTCCGCGCTCTGCACTGCGGGCGCAGTTACGCGCGGGAGGTGCACACTGCTCTCCCCAGCTCCCACACACACGCAGCCTCCTCGAAAGAAAGCCCAGTGCCGCCTAGGTCCCCGGGGTAGTGTCGCCCGAGGAGTGTCAAGCTTAGCGGACTTCAGCCTGGGTGCGGCTCCCCGAAGGGAAAAAAAACGCCCTCTCCATTTAAGCCCACCCAACATAGACTCCCATCACTTGGCCCCCCTTCCTAGGAACTCTTAGACACTACTATGAGCGCTCACCCAAGAACGATCTCGCTTTGGAAGACAGTGGAGAAAAGAGGGGACGGCGAGATTGGAGGCAAGAGGTGGGTACTCCAGTCTGCAGCAATTGGGGAGGGCTTGAAAAATGGAGCAAGCGAGGGGAGTTAAGGGTAGGGGCCCCATCATAGCAACCTGTAGGATTGCGACGATCGCACACTTGGGGTGGGAGGCAGTGGTCCCCTCGGAGGTCCTCCGCCCGATTCTCACCCAGCTGGGGCTCGGTGCACAGAGGTGCAGGGCTCAACTTGGGAAGCCAACGCCGTAGGTGGAGGTCCCACTCTGTCTTACTGGAGCCCCCTCGCCTCGCCCCCAGCCCCGCCGCCTGCTTTGCCCAGCGCTTACCTCGGGTAGCCGCAGCCGCAGCCCCCGCCGCCCAGAAGCAGAGCCCCAGCCAAGGGAGCCACCGGCGCGCTCCTTCGGCGCCTCCACTCGCGGGGGCCGCTCTCCCCATGCTCTCTTCCCGTTCTCGAGCACGGTTCCTCTTCCACGTCCGAGAGCCCGGGAGCGGCACGGCGAGCCAGGGACCGAGCTAGTGGGTCCCGGGGGTCTTTAGCAAGTGCCTGCTACACGGCCGCTCCCTACAGCAGCCGGGCAGGGCGCTCCGATCCGTCGCTGGCTGGACATCCAGAGTAAGAGCGCGCCCCCATGGCCTCCCACGGCGGGGCTACAGCCGCCGCCACGGCCGCTGCCGAAGTCGCTCGCCGTGCCCAGAGCTGCCGGGTCCGGGACTATTAAACGGGGAAGCTAGTCCGCATCGCTAATGAGACTCCCGCTACTGCTGCGTCTCCTCCCCTCCGAGCGGCAGCCAATGAGCCGGGCCTGGGCGGGACGGCGGGAGGGGCGGCGGCCGCTGGTGGGAGGGGGCGGGAGGCGCAGGTGAGCCCCGCGGCGACTGCGCGCGCCCCCAGGTTTCTCCACGCTCCGCAAATTGCCCCAGCCGTGGGAGAACCGAAGCGGGTCCGGATCCGAGCTCGCGGAGAACAGCACAAGCCTCAGGATCTGAGCAAAGCCGGCGGGTCTGTTGGAGGCGAACCCAGAAAGATGTGGACACCTCGGCAGCCTAACTCACAGTTGCTGCTTCCGCAAAACCTCTGCTTTATTCAACTTTGAACCCTTTCACAGTCCTGCCTCTCCTGCTTCCTTTTTTTTTTTAACAGATCAGATATCACTACCGAAAAATTCAAAGAAAAAAATATTTTAAATGCCAAGTTGGGAAAATATACTAGAATAAATCCATTATTACAATTATGCTAAATATGCACGTGTGTAAATAAAGAGGTGGGGGAAATTACAATCATAGGTGCGTTAGTGGGTATGTGATCGATATTCATCCCCCCATTCCCTTGTCTGTGATCCTAATCACTCCCAGATCCCCCAAATTTTTAGAAGGTTCTTCATTTCTGATGTCTGCTGTTGTTTGCTTTAATTTAAGTCCTGGGAATTGTCTTTACCCTAAGTATCAGGGAGCGGAAGTCATGCTAGGCCTTTCTTGGAGGGTTTTTCTTAAAAAGGTGGATTGTTTTGATCAGACAAATCTTAACTGCCTTTCAAAGTACCTCGTGGTTGCTTCTTATTCTCCCCTCTGCACCTGGGGACTTGACCCTGAGCTGGAGGTCCCAAGGTCACAGCACCGAACTTGTTCTCACAATATCCAGCCCCCCACCTCAGGTCCCCATAGCTCAGCTGGTCAGCACACGTGTCCTCTTTTGCCTGGTTGACCTCAATAGGAAATGAAGTCTTAGGATGACAGAAAGAGAACCTTCTCAACAGTTCCCCACTGTCCACACTGGAAATTGACACAAGTACTTTTTAAAAACCCATCTTTCTGGCCAGAGTACTATTTGTTCCCCAAAACATCTTTCTCTGGAGAATAAACAGCTTAAAGCAAGGTAATTGTTCTGGATGAGGTAATTGCACTACCTCACTTTCTTCCAGAGATAAAGGGGATGATAGGCAGGAAGATTGATTCCCTGATCAGCACATATGGCATCCCTCTCCTGAGGGCCACCAAGCCTGTGAATGTCAGGGAAAGGAACGGATTGTTTCCTCTAGTCCTCTTGCAGCTCAGTAAAAGGTTTGGGACCTGGTCAAGCAAACCAAGCTGTAGGGAAGGAATGCTTCAAGGCAAAGTGATGTGGGCGAAGGCTAGGGACTTGCCTGAAGATCTTTTTAGAATCTTGGTAAGTGAGGGTTTTGTCCTTTTTCCTTCAAGAAGGTGAAGGTGAATTGAGAATTAATCTACCAAATATACTTTACTTGTCTTCTGGAAAACAGTCATTCATCCTCTGGCTTTCCTTATTCTTCAAGCTATGTGGCAGTTCTATCACAAATGAGTATGTTCATTAAAAAAAAGAGAAGAAAGAAAAATACAACTGACTACATTTCCAAGATAGTATTTAAATGCTACTGCTGTCCCCAGAGGGAAGCAAAAGTAAAAACAGTTTTACTTGGAAAAACGGTTAAGGAAAAGATGGCATAATTGCAGGTTAATAACTCAATTAAAATTACAAAAAGAAATGAGAGAGAAGGAGGAAAACTAAGACCCTTTGATTGCATACCCTGCTCACGAAACAGGTCTTTCATAAATGTAATTTTTTAGAGTAGAATAAAGGCACTATTATCCCTGTTTGGCAGATGAGGAAAGTCAGACTGAGTACAGAAGTGATTTTCCCAGGGTCACATCAAGCATGAAATACCAGTTTGAGAGCAATTCCAAATCTAAGATGAAGTTTGAGGTAGTGTCCATTCCATCAGGTTTTCCAGAGACATTTCACCTCATCTTCCTCAGGGCTATTTAGCTAGTGGGTTGAGAAAAGGTGAATCTTCAGTATTGTATCATGTATTGATTGTACATCATATATTAATTATGCCCCACATATTTATACACCCTGTATCAATCTAATCCTAGCTATTTTGAAACATGTACGAATAGTATTCCATTCCATTTAGGGATATATCCACATCCATCACTACCCAGGGGCATTGTGTCTGGGCCAAGGACCAAAACACAGAAGAGCAGAAGAATTGGCCTGAAAATCAGGACACCAGTGGTCTAGTCCCTGACACCACCAGGGACTGGTTGTGTGGCCTGGGGCAAGTCAGCATTCCCTCTCCATTTTTTTTTTTT
>VMDR010021899.1:0-16547 GCA_007922815.1 Macrotus californicus
GGAAATGGGACAACTGTAATAGCATAATCAATAAAATATAGTTAAATAAATAAATAAATAAATAAATACACAAACAAACCACAATGAGATACCACTTCTCATCAGTCAGAATGGCCATCATAAACAAATCAACAAACAACAAGTGCTGGCGAGGTTGTGGAGAAAAGGGAACCCTAGAGCACTGTTGGTGGGAATGAAGACTGGTTCACCCACTGTGGAAACAGCCTTTAATTTCTTTGTTCTCCTTTCTCTCTCCTGCTATTCTTTACCACTTCTTTTGTTTCTCTCTTTTCAAAAATAAACTGCAAGGCACTTAAGCATTTTTCAGAGTTAGGCCTAAGGTATATAGGACCATGCTTTCTTTTGTTTTCTAAAATAAAGTGAAAGTCTTCACTGAATTCTTCTTTTGGGTACATTTTCCTATGGAAAATCAGATCAAACCAGTCACAAGGGATTTTCTTCATCGGGGTTCACATTATTGTACTTAAATTCTATCATTATAAAATTATTTCCTTAGAAAAATGAATATCATTCTGTACAAGATGTTTTCCTATTCTTTTTATTATTGACACATCTGTTAACTGTTTTGGGTTGTATCACATGCTGCTATTCAAGCACAAAGATGATGATACAGATTTACTGCCGAAATTATTTTTCTAATATAGTCAATCTCTCAGATTTGTGATTATGATGTGTCTTCTTCCCTGTCTTTTCTTCCCTATTAAAAATGAGACCCCAGATGCGAATTTACAATTCCCTAATGATTCGACCGATGAACCAACAGATTGACACTAAGTCAATGAAATCCAGAAGAATTTCATTTTTTTTAATGGGCTAGGCTATGATTTGATAGGCTAAACATAAGAAGGAAAAATATTTTATTGCATGGGGCATGATCAGACGCTGCAAATCTACTAATTTCTGAACCAAGTAAACATTGCTGCAAAGATACCCACACTCTCAAACATTGTCCTGAAAAGTTGGTTGAAATTATTTAAAAAGAAGTTTGCTGGGTGTTTTTCCTAACCCCTCAACCATTCTCCTTTGGCAACCATCAGAAGGTTGCTGTTTAAAACAGGTGTTTATCTCTAAGAATACGAGGAGCAAGGGGTTAATGAGGATGAGGAGATGTCATGGAAACAGCCCCTACCTAACATTTGTCTTTCAAGGACTTCTGAGGCTTTCATGTACATTGAATTTTTAATGATATTCTACATAGGTGACCCTGTTTGTGAACACTGCTCACAATTGGAGCCACAGAGTGCTGAATAGAGTTTGAAATTCTGTAACTATATTTAATATTCCCAATAATTTTCTTTGAAATAGAATTTTTGCCCTAAGGCTACTTAAGGATAGAGACAGAAAGCAGTCTTTAAAAAAAAAAAAAATTGTTCATCAGCATACACCTCCATTTACCCAGAGAACAATAGCAAAGAAAGATGGAGAGGTGTGTGAAAAGATATTGGACCACAGAGATTTTGTGGCAGGTTTAAGAGACTTCTCAGGGCACATGAGCAGGCAGAAGGAGGCATGTCTAACCTATTTCCAAGGTAAAAGTCACCCATTTATATTCCAAGATGAAGCTGCTCCATTTGGAGACAGCTAATTCAAGTATCTCTCTGTTCAGTGAAAAGAATCTAATATATGAAGGGCTAATGAAGGCTAAGGCATTGGTCCCAGTAACAAGCCTTGCCTCTGTTGGGTCTACCCTGTCCCCAACTTTAGTGAGGCCCCTAAGCCCATTCCTTGTATATCCTAGGCTCTCAGTCCTGGTGGATCGATCTTACCTAATATTACAGGTACTTCTTTTCTCTCGACTGGCTGGATTTCCAACTAGTAGTTAACATACTTAGTTCACTGACGAGGCAGTCACTGTGGTATTTCCAAGTACAGACTCTGAAGCCAGACTCCCTGGGTTTAAATCCTGGGTCCACCGGTTATTGAGTTACATGGGGAAGGTGACCTAACTGTTCTGTGCTTTGTTTCCTTATCCATAAAATGAGGAAAGTAATAGCACCTTCCTCAGAGGGCTGTTGTGAGAATGAAATGTGGGTGAATATAAAATGTTTCTATATTTAGGAACTGTTTGCCATTGCTGTTTTCCAGTACCTCCTCTGAAATCATTTGGAGGTGTTCTCAAGCATAAATGGATATATGTCTATACATTCTGACAAATATAAATAACTTTATCCTTTATAACCTTTACCCACAATGAGCCACTGCTGAAACAATGTTTTTAATATTTAGCTGAACTAGAGGTGAAATGATTAGAAAGTATTAGGAAAGTACTGCAGCCTGGGGAAGGCTGAAGATTTCACCCCACACTGTCTTTACTACGAACGCCTGATCCTGCACCCAGAGAAGCGAAAAGGGCATGGTGGAGGCAGATGTGTGATTGCTCAGCTTGCACGCCCATTCAAGAATGTGTTGGTCCTGTGGCTTCCAGGAGCCAGGTTGGCCAACAGCCTGCAGAGGTTTACTCTTGTGGGATTTGCCCCAGCTTTCCTGACCAGGTCACCGTCCTCTAAGGCTGTCCTCACATGACTGTGCAAGGCAGTGGCACAAGGGCTTAGTCCAAGGCCCCAGCGTGGGTTCTTCCCAGTGGAACAGCTGAGACTTCATGATGTCTGTATCAGGGTCTGATGGCTTCCTCCACCCAACCTCGCTTCCTCCCTTTTCCTCTCACAGGTGGTACAGCCCTGGAAACCTCTTGCACTCCAACCCTGTCTTGCTTTACTGAGAACCAGAATTGCACAGCATCTTGGTCCAGACTTCATTAAAGCAGTATTGTAAGAATCTCAAGCAATCTAGCCTATGCAGAAAAAATCTCCCCAAAGGAATTTTTCAGCATTTCATTTTTCAAATGTTTAAAATTTGCTCTAATTAAGAAAGTTATTGTGTTCTTTACAAGAAATTCAAACATAACAGAAATTCATAATGTAACAAAGAAATATCTCCTGTAGTACCAAATTTTTTAATCATCAGGGGCTTATTCCTCCAAGTTTTCTTCATATGCATAGGCTAATATGCATAGTTGTCATTATTTTACAATATAGAATCACACTGCACTCTTCTGCAATTTGCTTAAAAATAAGTGCTAGATATCATCACTGATGTCCATACGTGTAGAAATATCTCATTCGATTACCAGCTACATGAAATGCCGTCATACGACTATCCCACAGTTCACCTAAACATTTCCATAGAAACGGGCACTTGTGTCACATCTGGTTTTTCATGAGCGCCACAAAGCTCTCACGCCATTTACTTTGAGCTTACCTATTGACATATTTGTGAAAGCATATATTTGAGCTTAATCTTAATTTATTTTTTATCATCTATTTTGGCATTTGGGGGAAGGGTACAAAATGGAATTCCAGGGATTAAACCCATAGTTATAATTTTGACTTTTAGGTAGTAAGGCTTTGTGAATCAATTTCTGCTAAGGGTTTGTAAATCAATTTTTGCCTGTAGTTCTGAGAAGCTCTTACCTCTCCATCCATCCTCTTTGCCTCAACTGCCTTGTGACTTTAAGCCCAGGTTAGCTGAAGGTTGGTGGGTGGGGCAGGTGCTAACTTGCAGGATGGACCCAGTCAGTAGCCACGTCAATGTCTCCTTCCTGTTAGATCTCTAGGACATTGTGCTTATAAAGGCCTCCTATGAACTCTGACAGTGTGTCCAGTAATAGTCCAGCTTCTGTTGTGTATTTGAACATACTGCATTGCCTAACCTCTTTTTCTAGGAAAGTAAGCTTGTCTTGCTTTTAAGAATCTCTAAGGCACAGAAACTGTTTTTTGCCAAACTTTCACAAAGAAAACAATGACAACAGGTAAGGCCATTTGAGCTACAAACCCAATCAATGCTTGCATCGCTGCCAGCTGAGTTTGTCTGGCCAGTGGATCAAGTGACTTTGCCAAGGTGAACTCACCCTGTCAGACATCACCCTGGTCTCAGAGACAGCTTAAGAGCCGCTGTGCAGTTTCTGCTAGGGCTATTCTAGCCAAACGGCCTTGTACAAATGTCATGTGCACTTGTTTGGTCATAGGACTCAGGTAATCTCTGGGAGACAGCAGGGGAGGTCTCTGGGGTGAGCACAGAGGGCTAAAAAGGCAACACACATTATGCAAATACCAAGAAATGGAGATCAGGAAGTTGATACAATATATCCACCAGTGACTCACAGGTAGATTCATTTTCTCTAAACAGCTCTTTGAAAATAATGAGAAGAATTTAAAAATCCGCTGTAAGAAAAAGTAAGTAATCCAGTATTTTTTCTTTCAATTTTTCTTTTCTGCTTGCACCAGGAAAACCCATTATTGACTTCTTAAAATTTTCAATATATATGTACACCCATGAAGCCAAGCAGTGAAGGCATAGACGAGGTGAAACACTACACCTAAGTACCAGTTTGCAGACTTGAATGTGCTAAGACCCACCCAGGGAACTTACCACAATGGCAAACTCTTTGATCAGCTTGCCAGAATTTTGATTCAGTACATCTAGGGCAGTGCCCAGGAGTCTGCATTTTAATAACTCCAGGTTATCCCCATACAGGAGATGGGGAGACCACCCCTTGAATTGGCTGAGTTCAGGTCTAAGGCCTGCAAGACTTCTTTTTCCATTCCTAGTCTATTAATGAGTTTCAACATAGCTTTGGGCCAAGTCACATTTACCGCGTCCCAATTTCACTCTATAAAATGGGGTTGGTCATACTTGCCACCTACCTCACTACCGTCACATGCAGATGCATGAGATAATGCCTGTGAGGCAGTTTAAATTCCTCAGTAGAAAGGTGCTATATTTCAAGTATTATCAAGTATTTATTTCCAGTGTTATAGTGATACTTTGTCACTATAACACTTCAGGGGCCCACAAACAGTGGTGCCACTGCTGGGAAATGTGTTAGCAGGACTACTACACTGCAGGGTCAATCCAATCACGGAAGTTGTGCCCTGAAGGGGAATGAATGGGTTTCTGCCTCAACTTTGACTTCAAAACGCAGTGACATAATAGTCAATGTCATTTTTTAAGTATAGATTGTACTTTGACTTTCCATTGTGAACCAATCAGTGTTATATCAGAGAAACAGAAGCAGAAGATGTACCTCCTATATATCCATATATACAAATGCATATTTACACATAGATGTGTATACCTACATGTGTGTTTGCATGTGTATTTTATGTGTACACATACTGTATATAAATACACTAGTGTTTGATTGACTATAACTCAGTGCTCTAGTCTCATCAAGTTGACACAAACTATCGTACCCACAGCTTCGTGGTATTTTTCAGTGATTGCCAGCTAATTAATTTATTGGGATGAACACAAAGTTCTAACCAGAGGATTTAACAATTGTACTTACTTTCATTTTTCTTATTCCTGTGTAGCTTACTAGGGCAAATAAACTAATACTTAGATTTTTCATTGGCCTGAAAAGATCTTATCTCTGTTTTCTAGGTTGTAACATGGACTTTCTTTGTAAGGCCTTGAAATTTTATTAGAAAGGGCATAAAAGCAGCAAGCCTAGAATAAATGCCTGTTGTTTTGGTTGACTTTGTTGTTTTTTATTATTCAAGTATAGTTGACATACATTATATTAGTTTCAGATATAAAACATAGTGATTTGACATTTACATTCCTTATCATGTGATGACAAGTGTGGTAATCATCTGGCACTGCACAAAGTTATTATGATATTATTGATGGCCAATAGATATATGAAAAGATACTTGCCATTACTAACCATCAGGAAAATGCAAATCAAAATCACAATGAGCTATGACTTCACAAAATCAGAATGGCTATTATCAGAGTGACTATTATCAAAAAATAGAATGGCTATTATCAAAAATCAACAAGTAAGTGTTAACAAAGATGTGGAGAAAAGGGAACCCTGTAAACTGGTGCAGCTGCTGTGGAACACAGTGTGGAGATTCCTCAAGAAATTAAAAACAGAACTACCATATGACCCAACAATTCTACTTCTGGGTATTTATCCAAAGAAAACAAAAACACTAATTCGAAAAGATATGTTTTTGATTCCTTCTTCTGGTGCCAGGCCCTAGATTTTTTACCTTTTTTTGTCTCTTCCCTGTCTGTAGTCCACCTTTCCTTCCAGGAGAATGCCTGGCCAATCAGAAAATTACACCTCACTGCCCACAGTGATGGGGTCAGGGATGACTCAAATCAAATGAGACTCAGTCTTGGAATTCTTGCTAGAACCAGAAGTAAAGGGACGCTCTCATTCTGCTGTGGTTGCTAAGCTGGTAGAAAACAATCCTGGAGTTGTTAGTGACTAACTTCCCACAACAGTAGAAGGACATACCTGAGAAAGCAGAGCTGAGACAGAGAGAGAGACAGATTCTGAAACCACTGTTTGAATAACTGACTACAGCCATTCCTCAAGCCAGTCAGATTTGGGGCTGCTGAACCAATAATTCCCTCTTCATGCTTAAGCCATGTTGAGTTGAGCACCTGTAACTTGCCACTAAATGTTCCTGACCACACTGCATGCCAGTTCCTCCACTTCACATTTAGGATGGTATTTGCAATAAACTTGCTCCACAGAAACTTAAAAGGAGAGGTATTGCTCCTGCTTCCCACCCTCAGGCTCAGCCAGCATTCTGATGTTCCCAGGAGTGCAGCTCCTTGGGTGGCAGCCAAGGTTACCCCAGGCTAGCCTGCTGAGCAGTCCGGACCCTCCTCTCAAGATGCTGGCATCTTCTGGTGGGACTCAGAAGCAGGTGGGGCAACAATAATGTAGAAGACACAAGAACTGCCACATCTCCGATCAACCTCTGTTCACGTCTAGTCCGCACCAGCTCCCTCCAGAGTGAGGTTAGAAGAGAGGGAAAGAAGAAAGAAGGAGGGGAGGGGAAGGAAGAAGAGGGTGCAAATAGACTTTTAGTAAGCTCTTACTCAGTGCCAGGCACCATGCTGAATACTTTTCACGTCATTTATCTCACTGGATTCACACCATGTTCTATAAAGTTCTGTGAAACAGTTCTATGAAGTGCTTATTACTATCTTCATTTTCATTCATGAGAAAATCAGTCCATAAAGATTACCTGACTTGCCCAAGGTCACAAACTTATATACTCAGTGGCAGAGCTGAAATTTAGACCTGTCTGATTCCAACATCTGTGTCTCTGTTCTTTTCTTTGAAAACATTCTTAAGAGGAACCCCACGATATAAAAGAAGAGTGGTCCACCTGCTCATTCTTTCCTTCCCAGCTCCATGGAAGACTCTGCAGCCTCCCCTTGGAAATGTGGGACTTTCAAGAGCATCATTTGAAAGCACAGACAGGTATAGCAGAAAAACCTCTGGCCTTGTTAGGATTCACTTGAGACATCAGCTTTTTCTGTGATAGAAGGGAAAAGAAGGATGGAATAAACTAAAAAATAATAAAATATTATAAAATAGCACACAAGTTCCTTGAAGTTCTAGTACCTGCATAAAACCAGACACAGCATAAGTGCTTAATAAATATTTCTTGAACAAATAAATAATTAAATAACACCAAATTATTAACTTGATGAATTATAGTAAAGATAAGTGGAAAAGTTTGGCTTCCTGATCTTATCCCCTGGCCATAACAATTTCCCTCCAGATTTAGCATTGGATGGTTTTCTTGAATGCTGGGGCATTAGTGATGGTTTCCTGGCAGACTGCCTGACAAGATGAGGTAGACACATTATCCACTACTTGATCTCTGGTCTTTGTATCAGAAGAGAGAATGTGAAAGGCTTTTAGGCTCACTGGGGGAATACAGTGAGTAGGAATGGAAGGAAATGTTGAATAAAAAGCAAGGTAAGGATGTATTTTCATGTAATCCTAATGATGACATCTATTACTCTGTTAAAACAACGTGATCTAATGTCATTCTAGTTTACACAATCTGAAAAGAGGTTTTGAAATGGCATCCTGTGAGTTCCAACACAAGAACTGGCCTGGAACCAGCATTTGTTAAATTCTTCACATGGATCAGGCAACAAAGTGGTCAATTGGTGCTCTGCATTCACTTATACTTACCTCATAAAGATAAGCATCCTGATATTACATCCAGCAAGACACCCCCTTCCTTATTCTTAGTCCCCATGCTTCGGGCAATCTTGACTCCACCCCTGACTCTAGCACATGAATTATGCCTGGCCAATGAGAGCAAGTAATTTCCCCAGCCACAGTGATTGGTTGGAGGAAGGGCACATGACTCAGCCCAGCCAATCAGAGCTAATTCTTACTAATCCCAAAGCCCTCACCTCCCAGTTGGATTTGAACCTGAGAAGTTATGGAATTGGAGCCACCTTGTGCTTCCATGAAAACTGAAAATGAAGCCAATATAAAGAAGGGAGAAAAATGGAACTGCAAAGTGGATAAACAATGAAAACAACACAGATCACCTCATTTGGCCGAATCCAGCTTGAAGATTACCCCGTGGCTTTTCATTTACAAAGAGCAAAAAATTCCTACTTTTTTGCTTAAATGAATTTAAGTTGGGTTTTCAGTCACTGATGGATATTTTACATACTCCTTTTACTTGATGTTCCTATCAACCCAGTTAAGGAAGGAATTATTATTCCAATTTTAAAATAAAACATTCAAGGCTTGTCCAAACCACACAGAGGGTATCCACTCTAATTTTAGAGAATGAGGATAATTCTTACTATCTGTGACTGTTTAAATTCATGCCCAAGATTTTGTCATAACTATTAAAAGGAATGATTAGCTGGAAATCTGAGGATGCATAATTTGACACTCTTAGGTTTTTTTCAACATTATGTGTTTTCATTCAGTGTCAAGAAATGGTCTATGCAATGATTAAAAGATTAAACTCCAGAGGTAGACTTCCTGGTTCAAATCTCAGCCCTCCCTGTGTTAACCCGGTGACCTTAGCCAAACTAATCTCTCTGTGTCTTGGCTTCCTCATCTCAACTGAAAATTGGAGTGTGGACAATGGCGGAATTTGCTTTTTGGGACCGTTGGTCTTGGTGAGTTAACATATGAAAAGTGCTTAGAAAGTATCCATCCTAAAGTCAATGTTGCTATTGCTATGGGTCTCTGTGACATTCCCCATATAGCCCAAATTACAAAAATATATTTCATGCCCTGTTTATGCTACCTTAGAAGACATAATGAACACATACTTGTTAATCATTTCTCCCCAAGCAGTCCTTCATTAAAATCCTTATACATCAATACTGCACAGCCAGAGCAGTAAAAAGTTGCCCAAGTTAGGAAAGACTCTCACAGTATATTGCCATTATTCAAAATTTAGAAACAATTTTGCAAGTGCATTGGCAGCTTCCAAGCAGGAGTTGTGTAAAAGCCAAGTCACAAGAGATACTAACTATTACATTCAAGATGAGGAAGTGGCTACCTTCTGGACCAGAGGGGGCAGTGATAAGATCCCTTGCCGTCAGCACAAGTAATTACGAATCCTTCAGTGTAATGCCATTTCATTGCGTTCTGCAACTTTCCTGTTCCTAACATGTTCATAAACTGTACTTCCATTTATTCTCAGAAGATTCCTTAGTTCTAGCCTAGATACATTTAGCAGAGCTAGCTGGTCTAGAGGGGAGACCTGTTTATTTTCAATAAAACAAAGTAGATTTTGCCCTAGAGCTTCCACCTTGCCCCTACCACCCTCATTATCTTCACCCACCACAGCCTCTTTCTCTGGAGAAAAAGAAATGGAATCAGGCCTGCCAGCATCACCCTGACCCTTCTAATAATGTGAGAAATAGCTCCCCCCAAAATTGTTATCTTACACAACATGGGAGGGAACCCAGCAAAGGTGCCTGGCAAAAGGCAGATGGCAAAGTCTTCTCTTTGTCTCTCACATTGGGAAGGAGTAAACTAGGCAAAGAACTTGGGGAAAGTGTCCAAGTAGAGTGAACACTCCCACATTACTCAGACAGTGTTTTTCTGGTCTGGTCTGCTAGCTGCAGAATGATTGAATCATTAAGCAGGCTTTGTTTCTCTCCAAATCAAACTGTGTAAGGTCCCTTGGGAGTCACTTGGTGGTACAGGATGGCTCCACTACAATTAGGTTTAACTGTAAGTGGTATAAAACCCAAGTTAGCAATAGCTTCAATTAACTAAAACCACATTCTTCTTTCTAAACCAAAGCAGCCCAGGATGAATCTTGCTCTCTATGAGTACAAGGATCAGGCTCACTCTTTTTGCTCCATCATGATCCAACTCACGGGTCAATATGTCTGTTGAATCTCCAATCATTATTCAAATCTTAGTCAACAGGAAAGAGATCATCCAGAGGAAGGTACAAAAATTGTATGTTAGCATTTTCACAAAGAAATTTCCTAGATCCTGCCCATGCACTCTACCTCATCTTCTTTAGTGGCCAGATAGTGTAATGAATACCTGGTCCAAAGAACGCTACACACAAACACACACGTAGTTACAGCCCAGGTCCAGGACCCCAGTGCAGGCAGAGTGGGTCAGCGCCCTCTCTTACTGAGAGTGCCGTCTGAGCCAAACTCCCCCCTCCAGTGTCAGCTGTCCCTCACACAAAGACTGCCAGCTTCCCTAGAGACCGTATCAAGGTTAGCAATTCTTTTTCTCCCTCTCACAAAACAGACTTGCACCCCAGAATTGACCTTGGATCATTAAAGAAACATAATCTGAATATGTTTGTGAAACTATCACTTTATCTTTCTAAGATTGAATGTTAATATTTTTAATATTACCACCTATGCTCTTAAAATATAGCCTTTATTATTTAGAAACCAGGACAGGAACCCAAGCTGTTTAGACCACAAATCCTTGATACTGACTTAATCTTTCAGACTCAGGGCTGCCACAGAAATCCTAATGATTTTGACTCCATATCTCCTTCCTGCATCTGCCAGTCTGGAAGAGGATGATGGGCCCAGCACTCTCTGTCCTTCTATGTCACTTTTGAATAAAAAAATAAAGATCCCAGTGCGGCATTGGGCCTGGTAGACACTCCAGTGGGGGATATTTCTTCAGCAGAGAAGTACTGTTTAAAATGTGGTACAACACTGAGGAGGACAGGCTTTAGAGACAAACAGTCCAGACTCACAACTCAATTCTACCACTTATAGAGCATGCGATAAGGGATGAATTACTCACTGCCTACTCACGGGTGAGTAGGACTCAACATTATGTGGCATCACCCTATTTCACAGGTGGTTTCTGAGAGGAAATGATTCCATAGGTATAAAATGATTAGTAACAGGTACCCAGTGGATAATGATGTGTTTAGTAAATGTTACCCACAATCATTAGTTACATATTAGAGGTTGTCACTGTATGGAAAAGTGAGGTTGATAATATTTTTCCCCTTTAACTAAAAGAATTCATATAGAGAGGTAAAAGCAAGAGAGAAAGAAAGAGGGAAGAACAGGGCCAGGAGGGCAAGCAGAGCATGTAGCAGATGGCCTCCATGCATGTACTTGGGGACCTGCAGCTATCACTGAGAACGAGGAGATAAGCCCCTCCTTTAATGTTTATGTATTTCTGATCCCTCAGGGAGGCTATTCTCTGCGACTAATGGCTGTGTGTGCATCCAGGCAAGGAGCAGGTGTTAATCTACACAGACTAGTTAATAGTCATTAATAGCACTTAAAAATCCAATAAATCGATAAGGATACTCTAACCATTCACACCAGAACCAGAATTATGTGTGAGGCTTCTCTTGAGTGGTAGCAAGCATCATTATCATAGGCAAGGTTTGCTGCCTAATAACTATACCACAAACATTTCTGTCAACACTCTGAGCTAGGCACTATGTGAGCACTGGAAGTAAGATTAATGAGATCTGGTCACTGGCCCCAGAAGCCTATGGTATGGAAGGCAAAGCAGTCTGGAACTGACCACAGTACAGTACGATAACAACTATGTGAGGAAAATGAGCTAAGTTCCACAGGACAGTGCGATTAACAGGCTGTTTCTGCTTTAAATGGGACCTTTTAATGTCAAATATTGTTCAAATGCAAAGAAAATTCACCCAGAAAACATCAGTGAAGGCACAAAACAAATGAACACAACTAACTACAAAGGAACATACTTCCTTTAAAATAATCTTGTAAAAACTTTGGGGAAAATGGCAGACAGAAGTGCTATGCATTTCATGCCCTTTCCTTGGCCTGGCTCCGAATACATTGTGAATAAATTAAAACTATTTTTAAATATTCTACACTGAATTCAAAATAAAAATTTTGAATTTCCTCAGGTGCCAAAAAATAAAAAAGGAAATTAAAAGAAACAAAGTTAGACCTTAAAGATGATGCCATAGCTGCCCAAGGAAGTGGATTGTGGATATCAGAGAAGATCTTGGAATTTTAAGGGGATAAGATACATCATGGCCTTGAGGCAGACTCTGTTTGCTTTGAGAAGTGGAAATCTACCGGGGAGGGGGGGGGAGGGGGGGTGTAATATTATTCCCAATGGCATGGAGGGACAGAACTAAAAACTACACGTCTGCCCTGACCAGGTATCTCAGTTGGTTACAGTGTTGTCAAGATACACCAAAGATGCAGGTTCGATCTCTGATCAGGGTACATATAAGAATCAACCAATAAATGCACACATAGGTGGAACAATAAAAATCAATGTGATATTAGAACTCCGTCAGAAGATGGTGGCATAGGTAAATACGGCTTGCCTCCTCACACAATCACATCAAAATTACAACTAAATTATAGAACAACCATCACTCAGAACCATCAGAAATTGAGTTGAATAGAAGTCTGAAAACTACAGAATTAAAGAAACCACATGCATCCAGAATGGGAGGATGGGCAGAGATACGAAACAGGCAGGTCCCACATCCATGTGTAGTAGATAAAAATTCAGGAAGGATATCTCAGAACAAGGAGTCTAAGCCCTACAACAGGCCCCCCAGTCCAGAGATCCAGGGCCAGGAAGATAAGTCCCCATGACTTCTGGCTGCAGAAACCAATGGGGACTGAGTCAGTGAAAGAAACCTCTGGAGTCCCATGCAGTTCCTCTTAAAAGAAACCATACCTGGACTTACCTACATAGACTCACTCCCTCTGAGCTCCAGCACTGGGGTAGCAGCTTGAAAGGCACCAGTGGCATACAGGGAGGAACTGAAGTATCTGCCATCAAGGTGAGAGCTGGGGACAGCTTTCTTCCAGACAGAAATGTGGGCAGAGGCCATTGTCCCTTTTCTGAACACTCCCCCTACAGAAACAAGAGCTGGCAGTTGGGTGCCATATCTGAGACTACATCAACCTGGCTAACATTGTTTGCCCTGTCCTAGAGATCCCCTGAGGGACAGTCAACCCAACTTACAGGCCCACCCAAGCTGTTAACAGAGACTTTTCCATATGAATTTCTGCTCCTGGCTCATGCTTCTCAATTTCCCAAGTTCTCTAAAACAAGCAACAGCTTACCTCAGTGAGACTCCAGCCTCCATACCACTTGCTAAGTGGCCCCAGGCCTGGCACTAGCAGCAGCCAGCGTAGATTCACAGCTTGGCTTTGCCTTAAATCTCCAAGCCCAGCACAAGGAGCAGCCACCTCAGATTGCTTTATAGCTCAGGGAGGGTGGCCACAGGCAAAACACAGGTGGGGGCTGACCTTGGCCTGTACCACCCAGGAAACCCCAGAGCCTGTGCTCACATTGGATAGCTACAGATTATGTTGAAGAACCACCACCCTGCCCCTGTACAGCTGATCCCCCATGGAGGCTGGAGGCTGGTGGTCAGCAGTCACAGCCAGTCCTTGCAGCTGACTGGCTTGGGTACATCCCTCTCGTTGACCTCCCAACAGCAATCAAGTCTCAACTACAAGAAGACAGTGTATTTAGCCCACACAAAGGGCGCACCTTGAGTACCCAGATTGGGTGATGGGGGAGCTGTGCCACTGGATACTAAAGGACACCTACTATATAGGCCACACTACCAAGACACAGAGTCAAAGAGCTCTAATACATAGAAATAAACACAAAGGAGGCTGCCAAAATGAGGAGACAAAGAAACATGGGCTATATGATAGTACAAGTCACAACTCCAGAAAAAGAACTAAACAAAATAGAGATAAGCAATCTGCAGAGTTCAAAACACTGGTTTTAAGGTTGCTCAAGAAACTTACTGAGGACCTCAGCAGCATAAAAAAGATTCAGTCAGAAATGAAAGATTCACTAATTGAACTAAAGGTCAATTCACAGGGAAACAACAGTAGAGTGGATGAAGCCAAGAATCAAATCAATGATTTGGAAAATAAGGAAGCAAAAGACAAGCAATCAAGACAACAAGAAGAAAAAGGAATTTAAAAAATTAAGGGTAGTATAAGCAGCAGCGTCTGGGACAACTTCAAGAGGTCCAATAATTACATCATAGGGGTGCCAGAAGGAGAAGAGAAAGAGCAAAAAATTAGAAATCTATGTGAAAAAATAATGAAAGAAAATTTTCTTAATTTGGTGAAGGAAATAGATATGCAAGTCCAGGAAGCACAGAGAGCCCCAAACAAGATGAATGCAAAGAGGCCCACTCCAAGACACATCATAATTATAATGCCAAAGATTAAAGACAAAGAAAAAATCTTAAAAGCAGCAAGAGAAAAGAAGTTAGTTACCTACAGGGCAGTTCCCATAGGATTGTCAGCTGATTTCTTGAAACTTTGCAGGCTAGAATGGATTGGCAAGAAATATTCAAAGTAATGAAAAGTGGGTACCTACAGTCAAGATTGCTCTACACAGCAAAGATATCACTTAGAATTGGGGGGGCAGATAAAGAGCTTCCCAGACAAGAAAAAACTAAAGGAGTTCATCATCACCAAACCATTATTATATAATGGTTAAAAGTACTTATTTAAGAAAAGTACTTATTTAAGAAAAAGAAGTAGATCAAAACTATGAACAATAAAATGACAATAAATATATATCAATAATTGAATCTATTGGCCAACATGGAGGTGTAGGTAGATACAATTTTCCTCCTCACACAAGCAAAAGAAGGACAACAACAAATTTAAAAACAAAAATTTATCAGAACTGCCAGAAAAATCGAACTGTATGGAAGTCTTACAACCAAGGAGTTAAATAAGAAACATAGGCCCAGACTGGCAGAGGGGTGGAGAGTGGCACCCAGGGGTGGAGAGGACTCACAGCAAGGCTGCGGCAGGAGGACCAGGCAGTCCCACATTTGCATGCAGATAACCAGGAGGAAGAACTGGGGAGTGAGACAGACCACACAACCCGTGGTTCTATCGCAGGGAAATAAAGCCTCACAACCTCTGACTGTAAAAACCTCTGTGGGTGTCAGCAGTGGCAGGAGAAACTCCCAGCCTCACAGGAGAGTTCAGTGGAGAGACGCACAGGGTCCTAGAACATACACAAATCCACACACCCAGGGATCAGCACCAGAAGGGCCCAATTTGCTTGTGGGTCGTGGGGAAAATGACTGAAAGCCAGTCAAGAGCAGAGCAAGCATCATTATTCCCTCTCAGACCCCTCCCCCACATAGAGTGCCACAATGGTGATGTAGGTTGCCCTGCACTGGTGAATACCTAAGGCTCTGCTCCTTCCTACATAATAGGCTTACTGAGACAAAAAAAAAAAAAAAAAAAAAAAAAAAAAAAAAAAAAAAAAAAAAAAAAAAAAAAAAAAAAAAAAAAAAAAAAAAAAAAAAAAAAAAAAAAAAAAAAAAAAAAAAAAAAAAAAAAAAAAAAAAAAAAAAAAAAAAAAAAAAGGCCCAAATGAAAGAACACATCAAAGCTCAAAATAAAGAACTAAACAACGAAGAGATAGCCAACTTATTAGATGCACAGTTCAAAACACTAATAATCAGGATTCTCACAGAAAAGGTTAAGTATGGTCACAAAATAGAGAAAGAAGTGAAAGCTATACAAAGTGAAATAAAGGAAAATGTACAGGGAACCAAAAGTGACAAGAAGGAAACCGGGACTCAGATCAATGACTGGGAGCAGAAGGAAGAAATAAACATTCAACCAGACCAGAATGAAGAAACAAGAATTCAAAAAAATGAGGAGAGGCTTAGGAACCTATGGGAAAACTTCCAACATCCAAATCATAGGGGTGCCAGAAGGAGAAGAGGAAGAATAAAAAATTGAAAACTTATTGGAAAAAAATAATGAAGGAGAACTTCCCCAATCTGGCAAAGGAAATAGACTTCCAGGAAGTCCAGGAAATTCAGAAAGTCTCAAAGAAGTTGGACCCAAGGAAGCACACACCAAGGCACATCACAATTACCTTACCCAAGATGAAAGATAAAGAAAGAATCTTAAAAGCAGTAAGAGAAAAGGAGACAGTTACTTACAAAGGAGTTCTCATAAGGAGCTGATTTCTCAAAAGAAACCTTGCTGTCAAGAAGGGGCTGACAAGAAGTATTCCAAGTCATGAAAGGCAAGGACCTTTCAAGGTTATTCTATCCAGCAAAGCTATCATTTAGAATGGAAGGGCAGATAAAGTACTTCTCAGATAAGGTCAAGTTAAGGGAATTCATCATCACCAAGTCCTTATTATATGAAATGTTAAAGAGACTTATCTAAGAAAAAGAAGAATATCAAAACTA
>VMDR010021900.1:0-16544 GCA_007922815.1 Macrotus californicus
AAAAAAAGATTGTAGCGAAAAGTTTCTATACTATAGCTAGGTTTCGGTCACATACAAAAGTAACAGAAATACTTTATTGAATATACAAGGACTCACAAAGCATAAATTCTATGCTTTTAAAAATATGCACAGTTTCCTAACAATTATGGGATGAACACACATGCACATACACACACGGAGTCAAGAATAGGAAACTAATGAAACATAGAAAGATGAGAACCTACTATCATAAAAATATTAATGTTAATATGTTAAGGAAACTAAAATGTTCGTAATTCTAAAAATAGGTATGTTTTAAAATAAGAACGATTATTTGAAAGAAAGAAACTAGGTGTTAAATCGTGGACTGTGTCATAAAAACTGGTAAGAAGGGAGAGTTGTCATTTTCTCACTTAAGAAATCTTTCTATCTAAAGTTCGTGAATAAAGAAAAATAAATTTTTACACACAGTCGAAAAATATAACAAAAAGTGGGAGGTTAGTTTTTTATAAATAACTAGAGGGGAGAGAGGGAAAAATATACCATGAATAAAATAGACAGAAAATATCAAGGAAGGACTGAACAAACAAAGCATCAAAGTGACAGAAGAATAAAGCTGTAGGAAACACGTGCTTTAATGGCAAATCACGTTTTTTCTCTACACAGCACAGCCTTCCAAGTTATCAAATTCTGGTCTTTGATTTATTTGATAACTGTAAGTTGTAGGTAACTGATAGCAATGCAAACTACTTCTTGTCTATAAACTTGCAAATTTTGTTCTGTCCTGGTCAGTGGCACTGTCTCTACAGTCCCCCCTCAGAAAGTTTGCCTTCATTTGCACGTTCATCTCATTATTCCTGGTCTATAAATGCGGTGGTTCTTCGGATTCTCCTTGAATATCTCTCTGATTCCCTCGCGAGTTAAATAATATCTTTAACATGTGCCCACATCTATGGTTGTATGAAGGTGCTAGTTGGAGTTTTTTGGAAATTTTTCCTTTAGCAAAGCTGATCAGTTCTGATCAGCATTAATGGGTTAAATCCTGAGCAGAAGGAAAGCAGATTATCAGAGAGAATTAAAGCAGCGTAATAGTTTTTGTTGTATTAAAGAAGCTCAGGTAAAAAAGTAAAAGTTTGGGCAATGATATTTGAAGCAAGTTCTGACACATGCAAACTTGGTTAGCAATCAATATTAGTATGTGACTGAGTAAACAGGACAAAGAAAGTCAATTCATTTGAAGTTTCAATTTAGATAAATTTCTAATAGGTTCTAAAGATATCAGAAATGGATGATGCAGAAAATGTCAGAAAAGCAGCAGAAGTGGCTAGATCTGTTAGTAGTGAAAATCTCTATTAGGCCTCTCCTCTCTACTTGACACATGGAGCAGGCAAAAGTTAAAAAATATAAATAAATAAGGTCTAAGAAATGTGACTGATGATATTAATTTATTGGTCATATTGAACTTTGCATTCTGTAAGTAGGTACATGACATAGCCATGTAGGTTTCCCTCCTTCAGCATCAGTTTGCAGCGTCAATAGTTTGCTGTGGCCAGAAGAATAGATCATTAGTCTCATTAAAAAAAAAAAAAAGAATAATATGCTCAACAGACAGTCTCGTCACCTCCTTGAATCTTACTACCATCCTTGGCTTGGATCTTTAACTCAGCTTGACTCCCATTGAAGCCTGCCTAAATGATTGATAGATTGATAAATAAATTCAAGAGGTGTTACTTTGGCAAAAGTCTAAAAAGAAAATAGACAGTTCCCTAGAAAATCCAATAAAAGTAAAACAAAATAAAATGACTATACATACATTTATTTTTGTCTAATTAAAAATAAAGAAAAAAGGTGTGTACAATCATTTATGTTATGTTACATACAGCACGGATTAAAAGTTATAAAATTGAAATAATCTAAAATTCAAACCAGGCTATTGTATTATATTATATTTCATCTTGAATTAGTCAGATCCTATCCTGCCATTGGGAAAAACACTGCAGAGAAATACTTAGCAACATGGAAGATGTTCACGGGGTGTTAAATGGAAAAAGATGACAGCAGAGAAAATGCACTATAATTTCATATTTGTAAGAAATGTAAGTAGATGTCTAAAATGTTTGAAAAATACATACCACAATATTACAAATCTTTTTTTCCTGAGAGTGGAGATTAAAATTTTTTTATGCTCAGCTATATGTTCTAACTTTAGACTATAAAAAGATGTGATTAAAAAGGTAAAAGCTTTGATACCTGCATTAGGAAGGTCCTCTGTTTTCTCCGTGTTCCACTCTCCTTTCCCTAGGAGTTTGCCCAGGCAACTGATGACTGAGTGAGTGGCCATCAAGGGAATCCCTGGGTAGACGACAGCTGACCAGGCCTGAGGTATATGGCCATCCCAAGCTCTCTCTCCTGAGAATTTCAAATTGGGATTTAGAATCACCAGTCTGTTAACTGTGAGAACAACTTGTAGGTACAAAATAGACAGGGGGAAGTTAAGAATAGTATAGGAAATGAAGAAGCCAAAGAACTTATATGTACGGCCCATGGACACGAACTAAGGAGGGGGATACTGGAGGGAAGGGAGATACAGAGTAGAGGAGGGATAAAGAGGAGAAAAAATGGGACAACTGTAACAGCATAATCAATAAAATATACCTGGAAAAAAAGAATCATACAAACAGACACATCTGGGAGCTGGTGGCTATCGTATGAGTGTAGTCATTCAGATAAGAAATCATTTGTCTTGGTCAACTCGGAGAGTTGTTTTGCAAAGAGAATATCAACAGCAGCAACAACAGTGTATACCGTTTATTGTGTGCTCCTTGTGTGACAGGCCTTCTTCTGAGCACTCTGTAGGAATGCACTCATTCATTGGCACCTCAGATCTTTAAGATGGATACTATCCATTTTTCCATTTTACCTCGAAAGCAAGATGGAGGGTTGAGAGGAATTGAAGAACAGTGCAGAAGACAGAGAAATGAATAACCATGTTGTCTGAGAGAGACAGAGGGAAGAACAGCGGCTTCCTTGGGCCTCAGGGCTTTGAAGGTCCTAGTTCTAGGCCCTGTGGGGTCCAGTTGTATTTCCTGCCATCTGTTTCCAAGAGATTACTCTGACTCCTTAAACTCCTTGCCCTTCACAAACTTGAGTGGACGGACACCAGTTTCTCGCAGTCTACCAACCCATGTCTAAGAGGGAATCAGCGCTGTTGGTGACTGCATGTACAATGTCTTTGATACTTTTGAATTTTTCTCATGTTATCCTGGAATCCAGTCCAACAGGGAGAATACAATATTGCTGGAATATATCACATACAACTTCATATAATAAGTGGCATCTATTCTCCCAAAACACAGGTAATTTTTGAGAGTTCAATATATTCAATATATGACCTTTACAAGGGTGCTCATTGAAAAACAGTCCTTGAGCTATTAAGGAAATCTCTGACACTCTTCCTCCTTCACATAAAATGCTTGCTTGCTTGTTTGTTTGTTTATTTATTTATCTATATTTTATGTTTTGTTCAATTACAGTTTACATTCCATGTTATTTTGCATTAGTTTCCGCTATACAGCATGGTGATGAGATAACCCTATACTTCATAAAATAGTCCTGTCAATATTTCAAGTACCCATCTGGTACACAGTTATTGCAATATTCCCTACGCTGTATTTTATATCCTTGGGACTATTTTGTGACTAACCAATTTGTACTTTTTAATACCCTCAACTTTTTCACCCAGCCCCTCATCTCTTTTCCCCTGTGGCAACCATCAGTCAGATCTCTGTATCCATGAGTCTGTTTCTATTTTGTTTGTTCATTTATTTTGCTCTTTAGATTTCACAAATAAATGAAATCATAAGATATTTGTCTTTTCCTGTCTGACTTATTTCATTTAGCATAATAATACCCTCCAGGTCCACCTACGCTGTCACAAGTGGTAAGATTTTATTCTTTTTTCTAGCTAAGTAATATTCCATTGTATGTATGTACCACAGATTTTTTATCCATTGAAGGGCACTTGTGCTGCTTGCATATCCTGGTTATTGTAAATAATGCTGCAGTTGACATAGTGCTGCATATAGTCTTTCAAATTAGTGTTTTGGGTTTCTACAAAATGCATATTTATGTAAATATTTGTAAGCAATTTTAGGTAGAGTTGACATATTTTCATGTGCCTATCAACTTCTGGGTTAGAGGCTACTGTTTAAAAAAAATTGCATTTTCTTAGTTTATATGTTGCTACACTTTTTAGGTAACATTGTCTAACCAGAGTGTTGAATGTTCAATGTCCCCACCTCCTAGACTAGCTGTCAAGTCTCTGGATGCAAAACAATTAGAGGGGGACAAATAGAGCATTCCTGGGAACAGACACAGAGACAGGAGCCTCAGACATGACTTTTAGTGTGTGTGTGTGTGGGGGGGATACTTTGGAGGCTGTGAAGACTGGATAAGCACCTTCTTTCTCAGATCCAACACTTGAACTCTTTCCTTGCTAAGTTTGAGGATACACTGTCTTGTAAATGTTTTTTTCTATTGAAAGATTTTTCTTCTGGAGGTAATTTGTGTGTTTCAGAATGGTAAAATAATTGGAAGATTATTGACAATTATTGAAAAACTATAATGATTTTCATTGGCCCATAGGACGTGTTTCCTCCTTACTTCAATATAGCAATGGCTGTACAACAGATAGATGGGTATTTTTACCCAAAGGACCCAAGGAAAATTCAGTGGTCAAATATCTCGAAGAAAAAAGGAGCATTCAGTTAATCATCTGGATGTTTTGTCTACATGAGGGAAAATCTGTGGTGTTTCCAAATATTTGAAAAAAAGTATTTGGGAACATCCAGATGTTTAGCCTTATGCAGCTCAAACATCCAGATGTTGGACCACATCTCCTGCATCCAACTGAATGTTTCAGCATCAAGTAGGCCCAACCACAGTTACAGCAATTCCAAATTGTTAACTACTGTCTCAGAATATTAGTTGAGGAAAAAACATGGCACACCAAAGTGTGAAAGTTACAGATGATCACCAACATTAAGAGTTGGGGGAGAAAAGAAGGAGGGGATGACATCACTGACCAATCAGGTTGAGTTGTCACTAATATAAATTGTCAGCAGTGATATTCTCTTGTAGAGGGTTGATAATTAGGATTAATAAACATAAACTGGTGGGCCTTGCTGATTTTAAGGAAGCCAGTAGCACTTGTGGTGTTTACAAAACTTGAAAGATGTGGAAAGGGGCATCCTCTGCTTTGAAATGAGTCAAAAATTCTAAACTTCATGGAAAGAGGTTAGGAGAGTTCATTTGCCTCTCTTATTTTATTGGGCTCATCTAATGTGACCCTGAAGCGTCTCTGATTACAATGTTTTTAAACTTGTGGGAATCAGTCTAATAAAAATACTGTAAAGGAACACAGCTCATCCTGCAGCTGTGGGCCGGCTGTGGGGATTACCATGGTGCAGGAGTAAGGGTCAGCCTCCAGAAAACAGATTCCATTTTCGACATGGCAGTAACAAGAACTTGAATGGGGGCGTTAAATAAGAAGACAATGTTTTGATTCTGATTAGGATTCTAAAATCTGATTTTTAGCCAACTTGTTGTTGGCGAAGAACAGCAGTGCCATAAATAAAATAGCCGCAGATGGATCTGAATATCTGTTATGAACAACCATCAAGAAAATGTTTTTATTTTAATTAATTGATACTGAACAAAAGTAGTATTCAGCCAAATCTTTTTTCTGATCCTGTTGTAATTATTTTTTTAACCAGTTCACCACTGCATTCCAGGGGAGTGTCAAGACCTCCTACAGAGGTGCCTGGTACAAAGTCTGCACCTGATCTGTGTTTGGCTTTGCATACCACGCCTGAAATTGTTCAAGAAATTAATCTCTTTTTCACTTGCAACAGCGCAGCTTGTTGGAAAGCAACCTAGATTTGGTCTGGGTTTCTTTTTGAAGTTAACAGTCTTCAGAGAACCTGGGGTTGGACTGAAGTCAGGAATAATATGGGCTGTCACTGTTTGTAGGATGGGAACAACTCTTTCAAAGCCAAAGCTGACTTTCCAAGGAATTTATCCAGAGAATGATAGAACGGGAAGTAGACCTTAAAATCTAAAGAAGCATTTCATATTTTTAATTGCTTTATGAAGAATTACACTCTGGCTTCATGTGAGGAAGCATCTCAAAAATTCTCTACATTAGAGGCAAAGTTACCCAGGTGTGATTCAATTAGAAGACATGCACAAAGAGACGCACTCGTCAGACGTATGAATACCAGTGATCACCCTTCGCATTGCTTGGTTTTGATAGAAACAAAACATTTCTTTGTTCTAAAAATGGTTTCATGGGAGTGGAGGAAAGAATAATTGATAATTACAGTGCTGCACAGATTGTATGGAACCCAGTGAGGAGCTAGCCATGATTTCTTCCTCTGGTGACAGTGCCTTTACATGCCAACTGGAGAGAATTGCCTCCAGTCATGTGTTGGGAGGTGTTACAGGAGAACTGGAAGCGGTCAGGTCAACTAGAAACCGTGGGCATCGCTGGGCATGCATATTAGAGTGACGGAGAGCAAACCAGAGACAAGGGCTTGGGTGGAAAATCAGAGCACTCTCTGGCTGTCTCTCCTCATGCAAAATAGATAACCTGTCTATGCCTTGGTTTCCTGATCTACAAAATGGAGGTGATAATAGTCCCAATGCCTAGGTTTGTAGCCGGCATTAAATCCACAAATTTATGTAAAGCTCTTAGATTAATGCCACCTATGTGAGTAACCTTTGAAGTCAAAGGGCATGAACCAAAGAGCACCGAATCCAAAGGTATGTGAAGATCTAAGATGGGAATGGGAACCAAAGCCATACGATAAGATGCTGTGATCAGAAATAAAATGAGACATGTTTTGACACTTAATGACATTGTAAGAGTTTGGGCAGCAACAAGATATACATATGTGTGCCGAAAATGTGGTGAGGAGGTAGGGGGTTGGGCGAAGGAGATCAGTCTCACAGCTCCCAGTTAGGGTCCTGTGGGCGGGGACGGCTGGAGTCTGCAGGGAAGGAACTGACTGATATTATTATTATTTTTTTGATGCAGCATTCCAGAAAACATAATCAATGGCACCCATCCAGTTCCCATTTAGTCACCAAAGAACTAGCTGCAGCTGTTTTTTATGCCTGGTGGTGCCAGTTTGATAGTGTATAATCATATTTGCATAAAGATAAAAAGGAAGGTGTTATAGAACACAGTTAAGCCTATGGTTTCACCATGAATTAAAGGTAATTTCAGACTAATTAGGCATAATTTGTTAAGGAATTCTTCCCCGCAATGATGACTCTGATTTTGTAATTACAGGACAATGCTTACTGTGGCTTTCAAGGCAGGAGAAAGCACACCCGAGGGGGTCATGTCCCACACTAGGCAGTTCTAATGGTGCCACAAAAGACAGGTGTTTTGTCAGATTTCAGCCACACACTTTCACACCTGCAACGCATTAACTACAGCAGCAATGTTAATGAAGACCAGGTGCCTGTTCTCCCACTTAGATGAGGAACTGGCATGAGGTTCGCTGTTTGCTACCTGACGTCTTCCTCAGTGTCTCTGAACGCTGGCCTTCTGCTTGACGAGGAAGCTGTGGGGGTGAGTAGGCTCCAGGGCGCCTTTGCCCTGGTCCTTCTGAGTGGGAGAACGGAGGGACCGAAACACAGACCTTTGCACTGTGGTAGTTACCGCTCTACCCACTCCCTGAACTCAGACCTCACCCTAAAACAGTGGGGAAGGCTCTCCTCGCACAGAGCAACCCCAGGCTTTCTGTGTTGCCACCCCTTTTGTGCAGAGCTCTGCCTCCCAGAGTCCTGGAAAAAGCTGAGCTGCACAATCCACAAAGTGGATTTCTGGAAAGTGCTGCGTTATCAGCTGGTACCAGGGAAAGTTTGATTGTAGCTACTTGAGTCTTTTCAGACTTGAAGTTTTGCCATTCGATCCGGAAATGAGTAATGGAGGCCTTGAGCAAGCTTTTTCATTTTAATAAAACACAAGGTTTTCATTGTGTGGTGCTACATTGTTGTAATGGCCTGTGTTATGAAATACAAAATCTCTTCCTCCCTCCCTTAAAAAAGAAAAAAACACCTCGGCAGTGGAGCTTTTCCCTTCTCCTTTTCCCTTTTTTTCTTTGTTTTGCTCCTTGGAGCTGCAGTTGCCTCCTCCCTGCAATTTCCAGCAGTTAGGTGAAAAGTTAATATTGTCACAAAAAGAGAGAGAAAGAAAACAAAAAGAAAGACACAAGAAAACACACACAGAACTGAAAGTGGGGAAAACAATGGGCAGGTCTTGGTTCTCAGCAGCCGGAGCGGAGCGTAATTATCAGACTCATTACCAGTGACTTCTGGAGCATGAGAGCCCCTAACGGGACCCTCAGCCTCTCTGCCCTGGGAGCTGGAAGGATGGACAAACATCGAAATGTTTGACACTGTGGTCAAACTCCCAGCCCTAATTAAATGAGGAAAGAACAAAATCACGGACTTTTAGAGCAGCAGATGTAAATCTGGGAGTGGGAAGGACCTCTCAAGTCTAGAGTTCTTTAACTCTTGTTGTGGCCCTGAAGTCAATGCACTGGCGCCCCCAACACGCTCTTCAGAAACTGTTGAAGTGACCTGCTGGTAAGGCAGGTGCAAGTCATTCATTTCATGTGGTTTTGCGGTGTCTTTCAATGTACATTCACAGTGAGTCAGAGAGTTTTTTAAAAGGCACCGCAGAGGTCCAGGATGGGGGCCCTGGCTTTCCTCTTCACAGGCCCCTACCCACAATGAAAGCAATTTTATTTTTCAATCAATGTATTTTTAAGATTTAGTTTTTAGAGCAATTTTGGGTTCACATCAAAATCAGGGGTGAGTAGAGATTTTCTGTGCTTTTTGTCCCCATACATGCCTAGCCTTCCCCATTATTGATGTTCCCCATCAGAGTGGGACATTTGTAGGAACTGATGAACCCACACTGACACATCACTATCACCCAGAGTCCATAGTTTACATTAGGGTTCACTCTCGGTGCTGTGCATTCTGGAGGTTTGGACAAATATATAATGACATGTATCCTCAATGACAGCATTGTGCAGAATAGTTCCTCTGTCCTGAAAATCCTCTGCGCTCTGCCTGTCCATCCATCCACTCCTAACCCGTGGAAAACACTGACTTTTTTATTATCTCCATAGTTTCGCTTTGTCAAGAATGTTATACAGTGCGAGTCAGAGTATCTAGTCTTTTTAGATTGCTTTCTTTCACGTATTGTGGATTTAAAGTTTCTCATGTCTTTCCGTGAGTTGATAGCTCATTCCTTTTTAGCACTGAAAATGCCACAGTTTATCCACTCACCTACTGAAAGACATCTTTGTTGCTTTCACGTCTTGGCAATTATGAATAAAGCTGCTATAAACATCCATGTGCAGGTTTTTGTTTGGACATAAGTTTTCAACTCCTTTGAGTAAATACCAAGGAGAACAATTGCTGGATCGTATGGTAAGAGTATGCTTAGTTTTGTAAGAAATTTCCAGGCTGTCTTCCAAAGTTTTTTTCTTCTCTTTTTCTCCTTTTCTTTGTTTCACCACTTTTAGCTCCAGTTGTCTGCTCCCTGAAATTTCCAGAAGTTATGTAAAAAGTTAACATTGTGTCTTAAAAACTACAAAACACCTTCAATTCAAGACTCAGAGAACAAATAGGTGGTTTCCAGAGACAGGAGGGTGTATGCAGGGAGGGAGGCAGGAATGGACACGGGTGTTTAAAGAAAAAAGTGGCTACCCCATTTCCCATTTCACCCGCAGTGCATGAGAGTTCCTGTCGTTTCACATCCTCACCATTTGGTACTGTCAGTTTATTCCCTTTTCTTGTCTTATTGCACTAGTTACACCTTACAGTACAATGTTTTAAAGGAGTAGTGACAGAGGACATCCTTATCTTGCTGTTTTCAATTTAAATTATTGATTTGATATTTATCAAAGATTTAATATAAAGAATGGTTGTAGTTGCCAAAGAATGATTTGAAAAACCTATCCTAAGGCAGAAACCCCTTGGGCTTCTACTGAGTAGTCAAATATTTGAGCAAATTCAAAGACTTCTCATGGAAAGTGTTGGCCATGTGTGCAGGTTTAAAGGCCACCTCTCTGCAAAGGTGCTGAGGCCCGCTCACAGAGCAGGAAAAGAAGTCCTCAATTTCAAATTAATTGCTTCTCAATCTTATTGAAAGTCCAGCTGAGACAAATGATATTTGTGAGACTGCCCCAGGCCTCGGTACTCAACGTGTGGTCTATGGACCAGTAGCAGTGACATGATTTGGGAGCTTGTTAGAAATGCGAAATCTCCGGTCCCCACTCAGACTCCCTGAAACACAATATGCATTTTTAACAAATTCATCTGGGTTGAGCCAAACTGTTGACTCATTTGTGCATTAAATTTTGGCCAGTATTGGGCTGGGAAACCCTGTATTCCTCTGGATCAGAAAATTCTCACTTGGGATCCTTTTGATGCACAGGTCCACCTCATGTATAAACTCCCTGCAATTAAAGACAAAATTGAATCTGTGTGAGGGTGTAGGTGTTTGCAGTTGTAAGCTCACTTTTTGATGTAAAGGGTTTATAATTTTTCAGCTTTTGAAAATATTACATACTTTACAAATAATTACTTTTTTAGATGGCAAACACTACCACCATTCTGGGTCAGAAATCCAGGCTTAGAACTGCTATCATAAAATTATAATTGCATTTAACTTTTTCAGCTTTTGTTGAGTGTAGGTACAATGAGATCATTTTTGCATCTTCTGCAAATGACTGTTCAATTTGCCAAAGTGTGGCTCAATATCATTTATTAATGTTTTGGGCTAAACATTCTAAGCAATTGGAAAAACATTCCTGATTAAATATACTTCTTTTTGTCAGATAATGAGTGCTATATAATTCACTGTCTCAACTCTGTCTTTCCTTAAAAAATTTTTTTTTAATATTGCAAATTGGGAGAAAACTCGGAACTAAATATGGCACTTACTTATAAAACTCTTCAAGATTTGTGGGACAGATCTGTGAAGGTAATGAATACTGCACAGAGGCAGTAACAATTGAATTGTTGATGGAAAAGTGAAAGGAGGTATGTAACCCAGAGGACCAAGAGCCAAACTACAAACGTGTGAGGGCTGAGTTCTCTATACGCTTCTTTCTCTCTCTGACCAACATCAAGTATAGTGCTTGGTAGTTATCTTTTGCCAGCAGATATCAATCAACTTACTAAATACCAACTATGTGCTAATGTGAAACTGTAATTAAGAAAAGAGTTGGAGTCTCAAGTTATTCTGCCTGGGTTCCAATTCCAGCTCTACCCCTGAAAGCTACATAACCTTTGGTAAATTTCTTGTCCTTCCTGTGCCTAGATAGTTTTCAAATATAAAAATATGGATGAGATGGCACCTAACACATAGGACTGTTATGAGGGTTACTTTAATTAATGTGTAAAGTTGTTAAAATGGTGCTTAGCATATAGTAAGCACTCAATAAATAGTGACAATTACTATGTTCCCAATGCTTTTCTAGGCTCTGGGGAAATGGTTATAAGATATTCACCAATCCAGCCCTAGTGTGCTTTTAACAATATCAGGAGAAAATAGACATTCAATAATTAATTTTACAATTAGTTCAAGTTGGGGCATGTGTTATGAATGGAGAAGGACAAGGTGCCTTTTGGAGGACCTGACCAGGGTCAAGAAGGCTTCCCTGTGGAAGTGAATTTAGGTGAAGGTGAATAGGGAAATGGGAAGAGTTTTGGATCCAGTGGGGTGGACTTGCCCAGGTCCAGCCATCAGATTTGTCTCAGCAAGTACGGGTGATGAGGGTGGGACAAGGCTGATGAGATAGACAGGGTCTCAGTCAGGCAGTGCCTCCTGGAGGGTCTTGGCCTTCAGTCTAAGAATCTTGAGGCGTCTGGAAAGGGTTTTACCCAAGGGTGTGAGATGAGTTGGTTTGAATTTTTAATGTATCCCTTCAGCAGGCATGTGGAGGTTGAAAGTGAAATAAGAGTGTTGAGAGACCAGTTCGAAAGCATTCTAGTAGGACGAGAAAGAGTTCGTCGTGACTTCGTGTAAGATGTCGGCAGCAAAAAATAGAGAAGTGGACGAATTGGAGAAATATTTAGGTACAGCCAGGAGGGCTTGTTGGTTGATGGATTTCTGATCGAACTGTGTTGTGCTCTTTCCTCTTTTCTTCCCACAAGATAACAAGAGAAATTGAAAAGTGACTTTATTTCTAGATTTTCCCTTCAGTCTATAGACATAGTCCCATCCACCCTCACAGGCTTCCTTTTGCTTTGTATGTGACCCTATAGGTCCTCTCATGGGCCCATACACAATTCATACTGTTGTACATTCCCCTTGTAAGACAACTCCTGCTGATTACAGAAGAAAATTCACTTATGGTTATAAGACAAAGGTTCTGTTCTTTTCTGTTGACAGTTTTAAAAAGCTTTTGGTTTGTTGAGGTGTCTGGGTGGGGCAGGATAAATTGTTCCCTTTGCTTTCCTTAGTCAGAAGGAATGCGATTTGCAATATATTTTGATGGCTGTGATATACAGACTTCCTGGTGCCCTGACACCCCCCCCCCACCGCCCCCAAACTCCTTAAACTTAAGCAGGTGCTGATGGAGAATAACTAACACCGTGAGTATAAAATCTTTTCTCTTGTTTTTCTATGGGGATGCAAGCAATGAAGAACCCAAGGATCCAGAATCCTTCACTTCTTGCTTTCTACAAAGAATTTGGCATAGTTCATCTTAATCCAGGCCTTCCTCTTCTTCATCTCACTTTGGAGGGGACGGCATGATAATAATTTCCCCCTTAAGAGGAAAAGACTATGGTTTCAGTTATCAGAGGGACTCAATTTATCAAGTACATTGTAATATTAATAGTAACAAAATTGTAATTATAAATGATTGTTAGAGCCCTAGCTGCATAGCTCAGTCTGTTAGAGAGGCATCCTGATATGCCAAGATTGCAGGTTCGATCCCTGGTCAAGGCACATACAAGAATCAACCAATGAGTACATAAATAAGTGGAACAACGAATCAATGTTTTTCTTTCTTCCTCTCTCTCCTTTTCTCTCTCTAAAATCATTAAAATTAAAAAGTATTTAAAAATTATTTTTAAAGGGGCTACCATTTATTGACTACCTACTAGGTGTCTGAAACTACCTTCTGAGTATTCCCAGTTTACGAAGAAACAGAGGCAATGCGTTTTTTGTGTTGGCTCTAATTTTAAAGCAGCACCCATCCCTTGCCTTCCTTTCCAGGGTTCTTCTGGCTCTGTTCCACTCTACCTGCCAGATTCCAGCGCCTCTTATGTTTTTACCTGGCACTGTCTGTCCTTAAATACTGTCTCCTCTTTTTCTCTTCCAGACCACTTTCTTCTTCCCTTTACCCTATTTCCTCAGTAAATCAGATGAAGGAATTCAGTAATAGGTGTGAACACAATGAAGGAACACAAGATGTGCCTCTAACAGGCAGACAGTCCAGCATCTTGGGAAGCACAGGAGGGCAACAGTGTTTTTCAGACCCTGTTAGATGAGGCTCTGTGGGTGGCACCAACTGGTCAGCGTGCAGGGTTGCCTGTGGCTTGACACGGTTTTTGTTTCCTATGTAAATAAGGTGTGAGGTTTAGTCTCCTGGCCCGGTCCCAGACCATGTTTGCACATCCCTGAAGTCTGAGTTGAGTTCTACCGTCTCTCCAGCAACACTTAATTGTTTGTAATTATCTGTCCACTGAAGCCGAACCATCCTTCACCCAGGTCACAGCACAGAACATGGCTCATCAGTTTTACGAGCAACCTTGTGCAGCCCACCCGTGAGTGCAGCCACCTTTCCTGACCATGAGCAGTCAATCCATCAGCAGATAGCTGTGCCCCTGACAGGCCTGGATGCTCCGAGCATGGGCAGACTGTTCTTGGTATCAGTGTGTTGCCTCCCATTGTACCAGGAAGCCGGGCAATGGGCTGGAGATTTGGATTTCAAATATCAAGACTGCATGCGAATTGAACTTTGAAATGGTCTCTCTCTCTCTCTCTCTCTTTTTTTAAAAATCTGTGAATGTCATCAGGCTTGACAAAACTAAAGGGACTTGGGATTCCCTTTGCTCCATTCTTCCTCCACTACAGAGGTCCTCAACTTTTTGGGCACTAGGGACTGGTTTCGTGGAAGACGATTTTTCCACTGAAGGCAGTAGGGGTGGAGTGGGGATGGTTTCAGGGTGATTCAGGCACATTGTATTCAAGTGCACACCCTGCCATGAGGCCCGGTTCCTAACCGGCCAAGGCCAGTATTGGTCCACGGCCCCGAGGTTGGGGACCCCTGCTCTACTACATTGTGAATTCTCATTCTGATTTTTGACTGGGATCTCACATGTTGGGCCTGAGTCCTCATTTAAACTCTAAATATTATACTTGAGGGCCAAAGGAAAAGCCCTGTATTTATGGACAGGTTGAATAGAAAAGACTCCTTACTTAAAAGTGGATTTGGCAGAGCCCTGGCTGGGTGGCTCCATTGGTTGGAGTGTCCTCCCATACACCAAAAGGTTGTTGGTTCGATCCCTGGTCAGGGCACATATCTAGGTTGCAGGTTTGATTCCAGTTGTGGCGGACACAGAATCGATATTTCTTTCTCACACCCATGTCTTCCTCTCTCTCTCTCACCCCCCTTCCCCCATTTCCCTTTTTCTCTCTCTTTCTAAAATGAATGAAAACATATCCTTGGGTGAGAATTTTAAAAAAAGAAGTCAATTTGGCAGTAACCTGTAAGATCCAAAATATATTCACCACTAGCCCTGCTCAGCATCTGAGATATATCAGTTAATGAATTCAAGGATTCCTCAGTCTTTAAGAATAAAGCTTGGCAAAGAGAGGTGGAGGGTCACAGGCTTAATTCTGCAAAGTTCGACTTCCCTCCTCTGGATTAACCACGAGGGTATCCAGGGATATGCAGCTGTTATCTAGGAAGGATGCTAGGTGAAGACAGTTGGTAGGTGTAGCTCACCACAGGTAAATTGACTGTATTAGCCAGTTGGCTCAAGAAGGCCCAGTAGGAATAGTGCCTCCCAAAGAGGGGTCCAATATCAAAGATGTGAAGCAAGATGGCTTTTCGGGGTCTCTGAATGAATACTTTTTTATTCTTCTAGTCTACTGTTTACTTAAGTATTCTCTTCTGTTGTTCGCAAGTGAGACCGTTTTCCACTTAGTAGTGATGAAAAGTCTCCATTAAAAATGCGTGCATTTAGGTTAAAAAAAAAAATCAGGAAAAGAAAAATGTGAAGTGAATAAT
Source organism: Macrotus californicus (assembly GCA_007922815.1). Classification (NCBI taxonomy): domain Eukaryota; kingdom Metazoa; phylum Chordata; class Mammalia; order Chiroptera; family Phyllostomidae; genus Macrotus; species Macrotus californicus. Next base: position 15,315 of record VMDR010021900.1, read on the forward strand.
GGCATCAGTGGTAACTGGAATGTCCAAAGTCATGAAGGGTGGTACACAAATGATCACATTTTGGGAAATAGTGGGATAGGTGGTGGTGGGCTTTGAATAAGATGGGAGCCCTGGAGAGCTGTAGGTGCTAGGCACCCAGTGAAGGGTGTGGGGTGGGAATGAAGAATATCAGGAAGTATCTATGCCTGTCAGCAAAGGGTGTGTAAGGAGACTGATGTCTGCAAGCATGGCCCCCTCTTGTGGAGCAGCATTGGTTTCAGAGAGGAGAGGAGCCTGGTGTGATGAGAGAAATAAATCCCCAGCATGGTAAGATACCTTGCTCCACAGAGAATATGTCTCCACCAGCCCTGACAGTGCAGGGCCCCAGGATTTTTCCAGCTGGCTGTTTCCCTAGTCTACATCCCCCCTCAACTCCCCCTTCCATTTGCCACCAGAGGTAGAGATTCCTCAAGGCCTGAGTACTTCAGACAAGATGATTTCAACATGAAAATTATTCTTTGCTCTGCAGCTAATGTCCTGTGAGGCTTATTGTAACTTGCCCCCTTTGTCCTTCCAAATGTCACTGAAAGAGGGAGGGCGGTTGGCAGAAGCCTCTCAGAGCTATGGTTCCCTCGACTGTACAAGGAGTGTCCTCTGTCTCTGAGTCCACACACATCCGTGGGAGTGAGTGTGTGAGGGTGTCAGTATGGTTGTGGGTGTGGGTTTGTGTAAAGGGTGAAAAGGAATCTTTGCTGGAATAAAGAAAGGAATGCAACAGGGATCAGTTAGCCAGCCAGCCAGCCAGCGGGAGTGGGGGAAGGGAAGACCGCAGCCAGCAGAGGACTCCCTTCCAAATCAGTAAATGCAAACTGCAGCAGGAGGCTGACCTTTTACTGTAACTGATGTCAGCTGTAAGTTGTAACCTCATGCCATTAATTATAACCCAGCATACCTGGGGCGGCTCTCCTGTTGGCCTTGGTCTTTCTCTTCCTCCCTCCCCACCACTTCCCTCCTCGTTCCCCACCCCACTGAAAGGCTCAAGTTGCAGGCTGAACAAGGAGATGAAATGCTTTTTAAAATAATGGGACTTATAAAGCCAGAGTCCGTTTTGAATTTTTTGCAAAAGGGGTTTTCTTGTATTGGAGCCTGAGATGGTCTGAGAAGATTCTTTTCTTCCTTTCCTTTCCTTTCCTTTCCTTTCCTTTCCTTTCCTTTCCTTTCCTTTCCTTTCCTTTCCTTTCCTTTCCTTTC